>JAXQQM020060393.1:0-45737 GCA_034641835.2 Pinus albicaulis | reverse complement strand
TTATCTTTTATTAGTCTGCTCTGTAATGTAATTACGTTGCACTTGTGCCGTAATATCACCTTTCTGTTATGACTGCATTTTAATATAAGAAGACTGTTTCCAAACGTAATTCGTACTTGAATATTGTTGCCAAGGCTGGTGTAGAGGGCCCCTGCACTTGCCAAGGTTCTGTGCATTATTGTATAGTTCTTGTTTTATTTCTTTAAAGCTCATTGTGCCATAATCCATTCACATGTTTATACATTGCATCTTTCATAGTATATATGCTTCATTTCTGTTTATAATCTTGCATGCTTTCCATTTTACTTCTGTCTTTCATGTTTTATGTTATTGTTAAACTGATCAGTGTTCTTGTTTCAGGTTATAAATAGGCAGCCCGGGCATTTGCATAACTTTTTGACTAATGACATGGAATTAAAATTGTTCTGCTGCTAATTTGTTTTTCTTAGTTTCTGTTTAATTTCAGTACTGCTTTGTTTAATTCAGTTTTGCTCATTTGCTTCAGTAGTTAAATTTAGATATATTAAACTGCTCATAACATCTTCAGTTGCCTCCGAAAGCCACAGCTGGACTGATGGTGAGGGATTGTATTATGAAATGTGTAGTTTGATATTAGTTTCCTTTATGCAAATTTAGATATATTAAACTGCTCATAACATCTTCAGTTGCCTCCGAAAGCCACAACTGGACTGATGGTGAGGGATTGTATTATGAAATGTGTAGTTTGGTATTAGTTTCATTTCTGCAAATTTAGATATATTAAATTGTGCATGACATCTTCAGTTACCTCTGAAAGCCACAGCTGGACTGATGGTGAGGGATTGAATTATGAATGTATGGTTTGATATTAGTTTACTTTCTGCAAATTAGATATCAGTTACTCAAGTTGTTTATGGTTACTTCTGAAAATCATGGCTGGACTAATGATGAGGGATCAGAAGACAAGTTGATGTAATCTGATTTAGATTTACTTTGTTGCAATTTTGGATTTCTTTCAGCATAGTTTCTTTTGTGTTTAGACAGCAGCAAGAATAGTTTGGTTTCATGCTCACTAGTTCACTGTTTTGATTTATTAGACTAGCAGCACCTTTTCATTTCAGCAGCACATTTTCATTTCTTTTCAAGTTTTGTCATTGTAAGTTTCAAATTCCTTTTTAAGTTTCAAGTTGGTAAATCATTATAGAGGATATTATTTCCTTGAACAAACATAACCATACTTGTTTTTATTTTAGAATTTCCATCTCACCTTAGAAAACCAAAAACGACAAAAAGTTAAGAAATAGGTTATCTTGCACATATAGTGCGCCGCACTTCATCAGCTTACGAATCTCGGATTGACAAATTAAATGCAGCAATTTAGGACACACTAAATTGACCAAACAACTCCCGTTGAGGAATGCGGTCTTCACATCCATCGATGGATGTGCCATCCCACTCTAGCATATAGAAGGCAAGGATCGTCCGTATGGAAGAGTACCTTGCGACAGGTGCAAAGGTCTCCTCATAATCGATCCCCTCGATCTGTGAGAAGCCACGGGCGACAAATCTCACCTTGTACTTCTCCACACTCCCGTCATCCGCCTGCTTCACTTTGTAGATCCATCGCGAACCCACCATTGATTTCCCCTTCGGTCTTGGGACAATCTCCCATGCACTGTTTCTGACGATCGAATCATATTCTTCGATCATGGCATCTACCCATGCGGGTTCCTCCACAGCTTCCTCAAAAGAGGATGGCTCCGTCACGACACATTGACTCACAAGAGCCATGTATCCAGTGTACCGATCCGGTGACTGCCTCTGTCTGCGTTGTGTTGTAGGTGGTCCTACAACCTTCTCTGCATCTCGAGCCAGTCGCTCAGCTTCTGTAGTGCGCTTGCGCCCTCTGATGGTTGGCGCTGCATGGGTGGTCTCTTCCACCTCTTGAACTTCCTCTTGTGGCTGATCCACATCCGGAAGCTCCTCCTTAGGAACTAATAGCTCCTCATCTGCATGCAAGTGTGGCTCCCTCTCAAGCGAACACTGCATGGCTTTCTCCTCCTGAAACTTGATATCCCGTCGCACAATAGTCTTGCGACTGTCTGGCAAATACACCCGATAGTTGTGAGGTGTATCAGTGTACCCCACAAATATTCCAACCTCTACGGTCGGATCCAGCTTCTTTCTGGCATCCTTCGTCACATGCATGTAGACAGGTGAGCCAAAAATTCTCAGATGAGAAATATCAAGCCTCTTGCCAGAAAATGCCTCCTCCGGTGTACTCATGCCAAGAACCTTGTGAGGAAAACGGTTCTGCACATACACTTATGTATTGCATGCCTCAGCCCACAAGTGAAGGGGTAGGCCCTGATCATGCAACATCGCCCGTGCAGCACCCACGATCGTTCTGTTCTTCCGCTCAGCCACCCCGTTCTGCTGTGGGTTATGGGGTGCGATGAGCTCTCTCCGAATCCCTTCTGCGCTGCAAAATTCTTTGAATTCAGTAGAGATGAATTCACCACCATTGTCGCTCCTAAGAGCCTTCACATGCTTCCCCGATTCCTTCTCAACCAGCGCCTTGAATTCATAGAACTTTGAAAATGTCTCGCTCTTCTTCTGCATGAAGAAGATCCAGCACTTCCGAGAGAAATCATCAACAAAGATCACATAGTACTTGTGCTTTGTTGTCGAAGCTACTGAGAAAGGACCACACACGTCTGTGTGAACTCTCTCAAGGATCGTCGTGGCGCGACTATCCTTCTCGTGAAAGGTGGCTTTCACATACTTCCCCAAGGTACACCCCTTGCACTGATCTGACTGCGCAAGAGTGCCCTTAGGAAGCCCGGTAGAAATCTGCTGCAGGATCTTCAAAGCTCCATGGTGAAGGTGGCCCAATCTCCTGTGCCACAGTTCGCCCTCATCATCCCAGCTCACCACTTCTCCCGCCTTGCATGCCATTGTTGTGCAGCCATCTACTTGCAACTGATAAAGGTTCTTGACTCGAACCCCTATCTTCCGGGTCTCACCAGTAGTCTTACTGCGCAGGAAGGCTTTTCCTTCGCTGAAGACCACATCATACCCCTTGTCTTCCAACATCGCCACATAGATCAGGTTCTTCATCAATCCTGGAACATGCAAAACTTCTTTCAATATGAAAGGTTTACCAGACTCCCTCTCAAAGTAAATGGTACCGATACCAGTCGCACTGTATCTACCATCATCTCCCATCTCGATGTGCACTCCAAGATCTTTTTCCTTTAGATCTAAAAACAGATCTCGATCTCCGGTCATGTGAAATGACGCACCAATCTCCAAGAACCATACTGATCCCACCACACTTGAAACCAAGCATGCGATCAGTGAAAAATCCAGTTCGAATTGAGAAGCCAATGCCTCTCCCGCTGCAGATCTGGCAGCCTTCTTATTTTTCTTCTTCTACGGACAATTTGTGGCATAGTGTCCGTGCTGGTGACAGTGAAAACACTTCACCTTGGACATGTCTTGCTTCTTGCCTTTCGCACCAGACTGAGAAGCCTTCTTTCTCTTCCCCTTCTTTGCTTTGGTAGCCAAAGCGCAATTTTCTTCATCAGATACCTTGGATGAAGATCCATCCCTGGTAGTCCTCCTTATCTCCTCCTGCATGAGATCCGCCCAAAGGCGCTCCCATCCCGGCAACTTCTCCCGACCATTGACACTATCTTGATATGCATGCCAACTTTTCGGAAGACCAAGGAGAGCCAGGTCCACCATATCCTCTTCTTCGACAGTCACCCCCACACTTCCCGGCTCATCTCTGCATTGAGTGAACTTCGTGAGGTATTTGGCGATACTGTCGCCTTTCTCCATCTTGATGTTTCTGAGCTTATCTTTGAGCGCCAGCTTCCTTTGGTCGCTCTTACTTTGGAATAGATTCGTCAAAGCTTTCCACATTAAATATGGAGAAGCCTTTCCATGCAGGCTGGATACAATATGATCCTTGACGCCCTCCAACAGGATCCTTCGACATTTCTCCATCTTCTTTTGCCATGCATCGACTTCAGCAGGATCAGTGGGCTTTTGGACATCCGTATCTACGAACTCCTTCAGACCATTATCTTCTAATACTGCTTCCATGTGATCCTTCCATGCAACATAATTCGAACTGCCTTCAAGAGCATATTCGAGTCGCAAACCGTTGAAAGACATTTTCAACTCCGGCACCAAGAAAACAAACTGCTGCAAAATTTGAATTCCAAGCTCAAAGCTCAACCGCTCTTGATCTATGAGAACAAATTATTTCAAGCACAGAGATCGACTGCAGGGGCATTTACTGGATGTATCACCTTTCAAAGGAAAGGATGGATCCAGAGGCTACCTGGCCCGCATGCAGACTTTGTCTACCGAAATAAGTTTGTAATCACTGTGATGATCAATCTCTGCTCCGATAGCTCCGATACCATGTAGAAATTTGCTGAATAATGAAGATTTATCCACTGAGATTATCCTGATCACATATCAATTCAAATTCATATGCAACACACAATCTCTTCCACTGAGATCATCACACATGCGGAAATAAAACAAGCGGTATGCGATCAAAAGATCATCAAAACATCACACACATTACACAGTATGTATGGGGAAAGCTTATAGCTGAAAACCCCTCAGCTATTGTGTATATTATAATGGTGAAAACATGTAACAGTACATAGCACAATACTCCTCACAAGTACTCAGTACTATCTCATAAAGTTACACACGAGCTAGCTCAGTTTTGAACAAGTCACGGGTTCAAAACTCATCCACTAATTCACCGCACTCTGTTACGCAATCAAGGCTGGTCTAATGAGAGGTCGAGGTTCGAATCTCCTTGTGTATTGTAAATCATCATGGGAAATTCCTCGAAGTGTGGTGCAAATCTCATGCACAGCTATAGTCACAACTGATAGTAGACTCACCCTTTCAACCACCTCTAACACTGGTCTCCACTGAACTGTCCATGCATTGCAGTTAACTGATGTATTCTTTAGTTGATTTATGGGTTAATAATTAGTGAATTAATTAATAATTAATTCACACCACTCATCACTAGTTGATTAGCTAGTTAAACTAATCTCAACCGAGTTCAAGTAGTGTGGAGAGTTGAACACGGCTCTGCAAGTAATCGTGACTCCACCAAACTTCTGCCACTGAAGTCCTAACTGAAGTCAACCATGCATGAGCTCACCCAACCCCTAGGAATAGCGTAATTCCTCTGTCAGATGCATGAGCCACTTCTGTAGCTCGAACTGAAGTGCTCCAAGAGAGTAAACTGAAGTTTAGAGTCCAAATATTATTAAGGGTAAATAATATTTGACTTCCCTATTTTTAGGATAGGCAGTCCAAAAATAGACTTCGACCTAAATGTCTAAAAATATAGGTCCATATATTTTTACCAACATGACCAATACTCCAAGAATAGCATACTGCAACTCCCAAACCATGCTCCATATGTCTAAAAATAGACATAGTCTAAAAATAGACTTTGCGCCAAAAATAGCCTGCGGGCCCACTTAGTGAAGGCGACTTCATTTCACTAAGCTCCATCATCTTCTTGCATTTTCAACATATACGTCTACCTTTATTTTGACCATGCTCCACCTAAGTTCATTACGAATCTTTTGATAGATTTTTCCAATGAAGTACATGACTCTATAACTCAACCAAGTATGACCTTTCCTATCACCAAGAATTCATACTTACATCAATGATCCAACCAAGTGGAATTACATATTTGACTCAACTACCCAACCAAGTGGGTTTAGAAATTTGAACAAGTCCTTACATGACTGAATATAACAATTTTACATCATAGGTCTCAACATGACCTTTTCAGCAAATTACAGGTATGACTTTTTATAACCAAAAACAAATAATCTCAAACAGGAGATCATAACACAGCCTCCAAACATAATGAAGCCTCTTCAGCAAGGAAAATTCTCCCCCTAAACTTGTGCATCCTGAACACCTTAACCAATTCATCAGAACATCTTCATCAAGTAGATAATCAAATAAGAAAATGCAGCTTGAAAACCATAACCGCAGTTGTACCCATCAGCGCCAAACCATGTCTGTAAAAAAAAACGTGTAAAGTTTAATATCATCAACCTGTGATTAGGTCTATGATTTCAACATCATATTATCTTTCTGTAGAAATCAGCTATCAACTCAATCTCTTGTCTTCATCAAGGTGAACTTGCCATTTCCCCTTTGTAGAAATATATGTGGGAATCATCATAAAATAGGATAAAGTAGAGAGGCATCATATAGAATGAGAAAACACCATAGACTTGTATCAATAATATATGAGAGAAGAAAGATAAGACAATGTAGCCGTGTCTTCAACAAATGTAGCATAAGCACATCAGTAACTAAGCCTTTAGGATCTTTGCAGCAACATCATATTCTTGCCAAGGAGAATTATCATACCAGAATAACTTCATCAATAGTCAATATGTATCAAGCAATCATCCATGTGATCTATTATCACCAAGGTCTTCATGATTTATATTTATTTCATAATCATGATGTAACATGTGTAGGAATCAAGTACAATAGGCCTCATTCATGACAAAAGTCATTAGCAACAAACTCTGCATGTTCTGTCCTTATATCTGAATCATTAGACTTGCATCAAATTCACGTGTGAAAATAAAGATACTCTTTTGCAAAAAGCGATCAAGGCTCATCCATAATCTCATCATAAGAAATCCATGTATCATGACAACATCATTCGAACATGAGCATCACAAGAATTAAGGAACAAGCCAACAATGCAACATTAGTAGTTAGGCTAATGCTCCCCCTGAACCTGTGTTGCTTGTTCATAGTCAAGATTGACCATATCCTATCAACATACTATAACCATCCGAGTCTGAATCACTGTTTTTCTTATCAGAGAAAAACATACGCAACAGTCTCCAACGGAACTCGCGTGTATACGCGGCTTTAGTTTATGAAACCCGTGTATAGAAAGTGAAATACAAAAAATTTCACAACTCCATCTCCCCTTGGACTTATACATTCTGTACCTGTCTTCTGTTGTCACATCAGATGCACTATTAGAAATATAAATAACCAGAATTACCAAACCATCCTTTACACATTGCAGTTGAAGATAACATTATTCTCTTAAGAATGATGGACTGCAATGGCTATTGACTTCTTTCAGTCTGAGTCTGAATCCTCCTCACATCTGCGAGAGGTTAGATCTTTAAACACATATAATTTATCAGCGTTTCTGTATCCCCTTGCTATGACTTCTCCAGTTTTTTCGTCCATAAACTTGCATTTGGTTGAAGTGAACACAATTATATTTCCTTTATCTGCCATTTGACCTACACTTAATAAGTTTTGTTTTAGGCCTTGAACTAATAAGGTATCAACTGCCCTTCTATTTTTGTTAATTATGGCTCTACCTTTTCCCAAAATATTTGCTGGAGCATCATTTGAAAGAATAACCTTACCATCTTGATTTTTTTTAAGGGACTCCATCTTATCACCAGTCATGTGATGAGAACATCCACTATCAATGTACCATTCATCCTTGTCTTTAATTGCACAGAGAGCAAGGCCACATCTTATCATTTCTTCTTTATGCTTGTCAACATTAAAGTTGGCAAATCCAACTTTCTTTGGTCTTATGATATCATTTGTTTGACTTTCATGCTGTCTTTGATGATTCATTGATATGTTCCTGCATTCCTTTTCTACATGCCCAAATTTGTTACAAGCATAACATCTTATGTGACCAGGAAAGGGAGCAAAGGTATCATAATAACTTTGCGTCATGTTTCCTGATGCAAATGATTGTATATAATTTGCTGACAGGGGGGCGGATGGGCACGTGGTCTACCACCACCGCCATCCCTCTGCGCTCCGAGCTCCAGTTAATTACGCCACACATCACAGTAAATGCTGCATTAATGCAGACTTCTCCGCCTCGTTATCACGACCTCTCCATTGCAATGGCGCCCATTCCTCCGCTCCTGTGTGTCTCTCCGCTGCGTTCTTGTTGTTCCCAGGTAGATATTGCACCCTGTATGCGCACCAGTACCGGGAAAAGGTGTCGTTTGAGTTGTTGCCTGGAGCTCTCGACAGGTAATCACGTATCTTCTGGTCAGTATTGCAATTTCAGTCGCTCTTCCGTTGGTTTTAGGTTGTCTCTGCGCTCGTTCTCCATTCCGAACTTGTTTTTTCGCCCTGTCCTCCCTGCCAATCCCATAATGCCACGATTGAGACCAAGAATGACCTGCAGGCGTGGCTCTTCTCGTGGGCAAGTCATTAGGCCGCCTGCGTTCCCCTCTTCTGCCTCTTCGTCGGATTCCTCTGACTCCGGTATTGGTCGAGTCACTGCTCCCAGCAATCGACGAGGTCGTGGTCGTGGCAGAAGTCCATCCACCTCTACTGCGCGTGTTCGCCTCACCTCCAATGCGCATTTTCACTCCGCCCGTTTCAATTACCCCTGTTCCATCAACCACCAAGAATTCATCGCCTCTGTTTCCATTAGATTCAGAACCAACCCGACTGCTCAGGCACAACCCTCGGCCCCCTCTGGAATTGCTCCGGATCCTGAGGGCGGAATTCTGTTTTGCCCCCCAGGGGTTAGTCTGCAGGGTGATCAGGGCGCAACGGTCTCTTAGCACGAGCTTCTGCAAGCTAGGCCCAGCGCTCCTTCTGGCAGTGACTTCTCGGGCAAAGCTCCTCCGCCTCCTGAAGATGATGATTTCAACCCATATGCCTGCCCAGTGGTGGAAGAAGCGCCCTCGCCCACCAATGATGCTTAATGGTTTTCGCTCGACAGTTTTTGAATACAGGTACTCAAAAGGTGTTCATCCTCCTTCTTTTACTCAGTTTTTGCAGGAACTATGTTGTTAATCTCCTTCGCCGAATTGCTGGTTTTCCAAGCACTGCTATCCATAACAATATGCTCAGGTTAGCGCTTCAGCGCTCCAAAAAGAATGCTTGTAATTTTTGCTATGGTAATTGTTTGTTTCGGTCTTACATGTCGTGGAGAGTCCTATACTCCAGAAATCATTTTGCTTTCCAGCTTCAGCTGTTCAGACAGGAGGACAAGGTCCTGGTCATCAAGGTTTTCTCTGACAGTAAATAGCTGTTGTCTTTTCATGTTAATGATCAGAAATGTAATGTAAGAATGCCTCATCACTGGGCTAGCTATTCTGAGGCCTCTGCCTCTTTGTAATCTTTTTGTACTAATTTAGAAGTAGACAGTATCTGTGAAAAAAATCTACTAAGGGGTTCCTTCTTATTGTAATCGTATATTTCTTGTATCTTGTGTCCAAATTGGTTACATGAAAAACAATAACCCTCAAAGAAACCTGTGTACCTAGGAGATGTTGACCTTTCTATGTAGAGTCTATTTGTCTGCGACTGAAACAATATGCTTCTGCAATTGGCTGCAATATGCCCATAATTATGACATATAAAGCATTCAACATTATTGATCAAAGGATAAAATCGATTGTTACTTCTATAGTTAGGAGCGAATGATTTCCTTTGAGAATTCATGATTTTCGATTGACCTTTTGTCTCTTTCAACACTTCGGGTTTTGCATTGATATCCTTTCAATCTTTAGCACTTTCTTGAGAACTAGATTCTCCTTTAACAGTTTCATGAAAACAAAGACCAAATTTAATAGAAGGAGACCTTTAACTACTAAGAATATTATCCAGAATCTTAGTACTATCTTGAAACCTCAAGTGTTTATCCTTTTCCTCTAATTTACCTTTTAAAATGTTTACCTCAACTTCCAATCTTTGGCATTGCTTCTTCATACTTTCTTTGACCCTTCTTCCTTCTTCTACTTGTTCATTCAATTTTAGAATCTCTTCTTTCAACCCATTTTCTTGTTCTTCAAATGTTTGTAGAAGTTCTTCATTCTTCTTATTTGATTTTTCCAGATTTGCTTTGAGAGAGATGATTTCTACTTCAAGTCCTTCACTGTGATTGGATACTTCATTCTGCAGCTTTTGCCACTGATCTATTTGTTCTTTGTTTAGTTGCTCAATTGAATTTTTTTCTTGTAACTGATCATTCAATCTAGAAATCATATCTTTGAAGATAAATTCCCTTTCATTAAATAGAATCTGTTGATCTTCAACTTCATTCTTGAGATTAGCAATTTTTGCTTCTAGATCCATAACACTACTTTTACTTTCGTATTCACTATCTTCAATATTGCATGAACAAGGAAGTGAATCACAAGAACAACAATCAATACCTGTTTCATCTTCTTCATTTTATACCGCACATGTCATTCATCATATGTTTAAAGGGGGCGTTAAGCATGTGGAATAAGAACAAAATAAATCATCACACATAAAAACACACATGAACACTAGGATTTAAGGTGGAAACCCAATTCGGGAGAAACCACCGCTAATGTCGTCTCTTTCTTCAATGTCATTTATTATAAATAAACTACTACAAAGGAGTAAATTAGTACAGACTCATCTCAAAGACACTAATTCCACTGTGAGAAGGTCGGCAACCTCTCTCATTCTCGTTTCACTGAAGGGAGCTCCAACGCCTCTAACTGGTTACAACTACCACCGGAAGGAGCTACAACTTGTTTACTGACGAATTCCTAGGAAGGGAGCTACTACCCCCGATCTCATTTACCAACAACCACCGGAAGGGAGCTACGACCCCCTTACTGAAGGCTTCGACCCTCAACACCACCGCGGACCACGTTTCAACAATTTTCACACTAGATCCAAACAATTTCAACACAACACAACTTGTAGGCCTCTTTTCATCAGATTTTCAGACTGGACCCACTCCACACATTTAAGCTCAAAAGAACATACATCAAACTAAAAATTATAACCCCATCAATTCATTCATTGAATCATTAATCAATCAACCAACCACTGATCTTTAATCATAATCAACTAGCAGCATAGTAAGTATTCAAACAACCCAGATCTGTATGAAGACATCATTGACAGATAACAGTAATACAGCAAAACAGATCAAAAATTTCCTTCCGCACACTTCAGCAAAACCCTAGATCCCATACACACTTTTCTTAATGGAACCCACGTATATACACACTTTTACAAAGATGAACCTGCATATAGATCTGCAACTATTTCAGGAATTCGTAATTCTTCAGAATAAATAATTATCTTAGATCTTACCCTTTTCTTCAGCAAACATTCGCTAGATCACAGATCTAAACATTTCATAAATAGATCTAAGAAATACATGGTCATTTCAGGTCTAGAGATCCTGATCCGTCATTGTATTCATAGGTGCATTATTATTTCAGATCTATCAATAAAATGTAACCCATTCCATGCAGATATAATTCAGAGTGAAGTATTCATTCAATGCCTAGACACATGCACACCTTTGCACTATGGTATTCTTCTCCTTATTTAGTTTTAGCCTTTACTAATACAATGAGAAAAAACCACAAAAGTGCTGATGCTATTCTTGGATAGAATCAAATAGACGACATAGTGCTCAATACTGTGGCTAATACCATGGTAATGCCCCTTGGTATCATAAATTTAGAGCGCAGAAGGCATACGCGACTTTGTGTCTTCGTACCCGCATGTATATGCGACCTATCTTCATAATAATTGTGTTTATGATAATTCTGGATGTATACGCGAGTTGCCTTCATAAAAGTAGCGTATAAATTTCCTTCATATGTAGGTTTCCTTCATCAAACCTAGGTATACATTAAGAAATATTTCCTATTTCATTTCTCTTGCACTTACTGGAATTCCTTTCTCTGTCACATCTGACCTGACCTATAGAAACATCATTTTTACATCTTTAACACATAGGTTGCTTATCAAAAGGCAGATCATCAAGTATGTTTCCATCAATGACAACTTCATCAAGTAGGTTGCCATCAAGGACAACATATTGCATCATATTGCTAACAATCTCCCCCTTTGGACTTTATGGAAACCATGATGGTGTTTGATCACCACAACAGATAAATACATTAATCATAACCATGATTTAAACACCAAAGTACTCTCCCCCTCTGACATCAAGGGCAAAGGGTAGATCAATACCGAAACAAGGTTTCTCTTTCCTTGTATAAAGAAGAGCTCTGCATATCTGATGTGCACTGTATTGACCATGCTCCCCCTGAGTTCATGTTGAATCTTTAGACAAATTTTTCAATGAAGTACATGACTCTATAACTCAATCAAGTATGACCTTTTGTATCACCAAGGACTCATACTTACATCAATGATCCAACCAAGTGGAATTACATATTTGACTCAACTACCAAACCAAGTGGGTTTACAAATTTGAACAAGTCCTTACATGACTGAATATCACAATTTTACATCATAGGTCTCAACATGACCCTTTCAACAAATTAAAAATATGACTTTTTATAACCAAAACCAAAGAATCTCAAACAGGAGATCATAACACAGCTACCAATCATAATGCAACCTCTTCACCAAGGAAAATTCTCCCCCTGAACTTGTGCATCCTGAACACCTTAACCAATTCATCAAAACATCTTCACCAAGTAGATAATCAAATAAGAAAATGCAACTTGAAAACCATAAACGCAGTTGTACCCAACTGTGCCAAACCATGTCTATCAATAAAAAACATGTGTAGAGTTCAATATCATCAACCTGTGATTGAGTCTATGATTTCAACATAGTATCTTTCTGGAGAAATCAGCTATCAACTCAATCTCTTGTCTTCATGAAGGTGAAATTTCCATTTCATCTTTGTAGAAATATATGTGGGAATCATCATAAAATAGGATAGAGTAGAGAGGCATCATATAGAATGAGTAAACACCATGGACTTGTATCAACAATATATGAGAGAAGAAAGATAAGACAATGTAGCTGTGTCTTCAACAGATGTAGCATAAGCACATCAGTAACCAAGCCTTCAGGATATTTGAAACAACATCATTTTCTTTCCAAGGAGAATTATCATACCAGAATAACTTCATCAATAGTCAATATGTATCAAGCAATCATCCATGTGATCTGTTATCACCAAGGTCTTCATGATTTATATTTATTTCATAATCACAATGTAACATGTGTACGAATCAAGTAAAATAGGCCTCATTCATGACAAAATTCATCAACAACAAACTCTGCATGTTCTGTCCTTATATCTGAGTCATTAGAGTTGCATCAAATCCATGTGTGAAAATAAATATACTCTTCTGCAAAAAGTGATCAGGGCTCATCCATAATCTCATCATAAGAAATCCATGTATCATACAACATCATTCGAACATGAGCATCACAAGAATTAAGGAATAAGAAAACACAATGCCAAAAATGCAACATTATTAGTTAGGCTAATGCTCCCTTGAACCTGTGCTGCCTGTTCATAGTCAAGACTAACCATATCATATCAACAGACTATAACCATCTGAGTCTGACTCACTGTTTTTCTTATCAGAGAAAAACATATGAAACTTTCTCCAATGGAACTTGCGTGTATATGCGCCTTTCGTTTATGAAACCCGCGTATATAAAGTGAAATACATAAAATTTCACAACTCAATCTCCCATTGGAATTATACATTCTATACCTGTCTTCTGTTGTCACATCAGATACACTATCAGAAATATAAATAACCAGAATTACCAAACCATCCTTTACACATTGCAATTGAAGATAACATTATTATTTCAAGAATGATGAACTGCAACGGGCATTGACTTCTTTCAGTCTGAGTCTGAATCCTCCTCACATCTGTGAGAGGTCAGATCTTTAAACACATATAATTTATCAACATTTATGTATCCCCTTGCTATGACTTCTCCAGTTTCTTTGTACATAACCTTGCATTTGGATGAAGTGAACACAATTATATTTCCTTTATCTTCCATTTGACCTACACTTAAGAAGTTTTGTTTTAGGCCTTGAACTAATAAGGTATCAAATGCCCTTTTATTCTTGTTAATTATGGCTCTATCTTTTCACAAAATATTTGCTAGAGCATCATTCAAAAGAATAACCTTACCATCTTGTTTTTTCTTAAGAGACTCCATCTTACTCTTATCACCAGTCATGTGATGAGAACATCCACTATCAATGTACCATTCATCCTTGTCTTTAATTGCATAGAGAGAAAGACCACATCTTATCTTTTCTTCTTTATGCTTGTCAAAATTAAAGTTGGTGAATCCAAATTTCTTTGGTCTTATGATATCATTTTTTTTGACATTCATGATGTCTTTGATGATTCATTGATATGTTCCTGCATTCCTTTTCTACATGTCCAAACTTGTTACAAGCATAACATCTTATGTAACTAGAAAAGGGAGAAAAGGTATCATAATAACTTTGCCTCATGTTCCTTCTATTGCAATCGATAGATTTATGTCCAAATTGGTTGCATGGAAAAAAAGAACCCTTAAAGAAACCTGAATACCTAGGAGTTGTTGACCTTTGTATGTAGAGTCTATTTGTCTGCGACTGAAACAATCTGCTTCTGCAATTCGCTACAACATGCCCATAATTATGACATATAAAGCATTCAACATTATTGATCAAAGGATAAAATCGATTGTTACTTCTATAGTTAGGAGCGAATGATTTCCTTTGAGAATTCATTATTGTCGGTTGACCTTTTGTCTCTTTCAACACTTCAGGTTTCACATTGATATCTTTTGAATCTTTAGCACTTTCTTGTGAAATAGATTCTCCTTTAATATTTTCATGAAAACCAAGACCAAATTTAATAGAAGGAGACCTTTGACTACTAAGAATATTATCGAAAATCTTAGTACTATATTGAACCCTCAAGTGTTTATACTTTTCCTCTAGTTTACCTTTTAAAATGTTTACCTCAACTTCCAATATTTGGCATTGCTTCTTCATACTTTCTTCGACCCTTATTCCTTATTTTTCTTGTTCATTCAATTTTAGAATCTCTTCTTTCAACCCATTTTCTTGTTCTTCAGATGTTTGTAGAAGCTCTTCATTCTTCTTATTTGATTTTTCCACATCTTCTTTGAGAGAGATGATTTCTGCTTCAAGTTCTTCACTGTGATTGGATACTTCATTCTGCAGATTTTGACACTGATCTATATCTGTTCTTTGTTTATTTGCTCAATTTAATTTCTTTCTTGTAATTGATCATTCAATCTAGAAATCAGATCTTTGAAGATACATTCCCTTTCATTAAATATAATCTGTTGATCTTCAACTTCATTCTTGAGATTAGCAATTTCTGCTTCTATATCCATAACATTAATTTCACTTTCGTATTCACTATCTTCAATATTACATGCACAAGGAAGTGAATCACAAGAACAACAATCAAATCCTGTTTCATCTTCTTCAATTTTTGCAGCATACGTTTTCTGAGATATCTTCTTCCTTTGAGTAGCCTTTTTCTTTTGCTTCTTTCCCATTGAGATGGATCTCCTTCTCAAGCGACTGCTTCTCATAGGGAAGTGAATCATTATGACACCAGAATTTGTTAAAAATATTAGAGTAAAGAGGGGATGAATCAATATTTAGAACTCACTGTAAACTTTTACTTTTTCTTTACTGATTTCTATATGTGACTTTAATGAACCCAACTAGCATATACACACAGATATCTTTAAGAAAACTTGCGTACGTCTAGAGATCTTATTATGCAGATAATTCTTTACTTAGATAAGACCATCATTCATTCTTGAGATGTTTAGTAAGTAGTAAACATGTGCAATAAGAACATAATATATGATCACACATAAGCAACACACATGAACACTAGATTTAAGGTGGAAACCCAAGTTGGGAGAAAACCATCAAGTATTTGCCATCTTTGTCTTCAATATTTATTATAAAGAAGACTACTAAAAATATTTTTACCGAGCAGCCCTGAAACCAAAGACTGCAGGAACTCAATCTTCATAAAGTCAAGAACCTTCTCTCCTTCTCTAGCCTCTACCTGAAGGATCCAAGCAACCCCTAATCTCGCTTACTGCACCACTCAATCGAAGGGAGCGTGAAGCAACACTCTGCTTTCATGAATAGCCATCTGAAGGGAGCGCCACTCCCCGATCTCGGCTACTACTGTCCACCTGAAGGGAGTTTTTTACCTCTTTACCCAAGGCTTCTGACCTCAAGACCACCGCTGACCAATGCTTCATCAATTTTCACACTGGATCCAATTAACTTCAATACAACACAACTTGTAGGTCTCTTTTCATCGATTTAGACTCGGACCTGTTAGCACCCGATCTAAACCTCAAACCTCGCTGAAAAATGGAAATCAGGGTAACATCTAAACCACACTCAGCCTTGTAGCTAGCCCTACAAGGTCAGGAGAGGGCTCTTTCCATAAAATGATATTCAAAAAAGTACAATAATGGACTAATTTTAGGCTAGGTATAATAATGGGAAAATGGTGTAATGAAATTAATGAACTTTCAGGGATGTATGGAAACAAATGGGACAGCTTGAAACTAGGGAATTAAATCAGGATACAGGGTATTTCATGGGGCAAGGTAGGCAAGAAATTTTAGCAATTAAGTTTAAATAAGGATGGAATGGAAAGACTGGTGAGGAGATGAAAAGGGCATGGGAGATGGATCCTTTTCAAACAGAAGAAAAACATAGAGTATTGAATGATTTCCCAAGGAAGAGCATAAAAAATGGATTCTACCTTTCTATCTTGAAAGCATTCAACCGTAAATGTTTATGCACAGTTGTTTACTTAGTTTCAGCAAATTCCTAAATTGAAGGTGTTGAATTTAGTCCACAATTCCTCTATCACATCTTCATGCCAATGAATAACCATCCTCATTTCCATTATTTAATGATTCACCATGTGACCAGATGCAAAGAGTCAACCACATGCTATCATGGGAGGGCCAATGGTCACTACAAGGTGGCAGAGAAAATGAATATATAATTAATGAAGAACTCAAAGAGAAACATTCATGCAAACTAATCTTCTAGGATCCTCTGAATATTTTTTCTAATTGAGCCTCAACCATCATGTGGTTTCCTTTCCATACTATATATTGGCCCTCATTATGAAATTATGAAATTTATGAACGTAATGAACTTTCACATAAGGAGAAATCCTACGACGAGTATGCAAAATGCGTGGGAGTGGCATAAACAGAAGGTTATAGTGCGTCATATCAACACATTAGTGAGGGGGTCATTTAAACCTCCTACTAAAATTGATTTTATCACACACCACTTGTTTTTCAATTGAATGCACTTTGATAGATATAATGAACATTATGGGATTGGTTGAAATTTTTTTTTTTTTTGTATTTGATTACAATTTCACCCAATTTTCCTTGTACTATCTTATTGGCGTAAGAGTATGCTTGAACATTATGACTATTGAACACGTGATAATAATCAATAGTTGGTATCGATCTCGATACTTAGATGATTGAGTGAAAATTGAAGTTAATTTTGAGTCTTAAGGATTATTATGTGCTTAAATATTTCTTATGGTATTTTTTGAGTCACCATTAATGACTAATTTTTGAATTCTTAGGGAACACACTAAATTGACACCCTTAAGCTTAGGAGAGCATAGGCATATGATTTCCTACAAAAATAGAACTACCCATGGTTGGGTGGAAATCGTTCAATTTTTGTTGTTGTTGCTAATAATACTTACCATATTTAGATAAGTTTTTATTTCTACCCTTGTTAATTGTTATATTATTCTTGTTATCAATTCTAAATATGATATGGGTAAATAAATAGAGAAATTGTCGATTACAGTTAGATTTGTTAGATCTATCAAACTTATTACATGATAAAAGAAATAATGCTCATAACTTTCTTCTCTATACTCTTTATGGAATTTAAGAAATAAGAATCAATATGTTAGAATAAGGCTTACAAGTTTCTTCTTTTTTTTGGCATAATAATTCCTATATAACTATGTATTTCCATTTTCGATAGTTTGTCCTATATTCCTTCCATGTGATTTGATAAGTCTTTTGAGAAGTAATCCATTGTGTAAATAAGGTTTTCTTTTAGTATATAAAACCTTTTAATTACACTAAGTTGTAAAAGTATGTTTGAGTCACAATTTAACCAAAAGGCCTATAAAGAATTTTGGAAAATTCAAGGATTGAAGTGATAAGTTCCAACTCCTAGTCAAGTGGGTTGATTAGGGGGTTGTGGTCAAGAAAAAGAGAGAAAATAGGCTAAAGGAGGCGAAATTTTGGAAGTCTAGATTTCTAGAAAAAAATTATATAATCATTTTTCAAGAAAATCCTCGATCCATGTAACTGCATGACCCAAAATAAAAATTAAAAAACTTATAGTTACCACATAATTTCCCCATAGATGAAAAAATTCAAATAATTGGATGATCAAGAATCTAGAAAATAATTACTCTTTTTTAAGTTACACTGATGTTTACTATCTATCAATGGAAAGGAGGATTTTTTCTTATTGATGATCTATCAACCAAATTCAAGTCAAAAGGGAGATGTGTCATGTATCCCAATCTAGAGGTTAACATAAATTTCATTTCAATGAGTTTTTTACTTTACTCTTTAGTGGAAGTTTGTTGATTGGATCAGTAAACTTGTGAACTTTATTTCTTAGTTTTCTTGGTGGCCTAGTTAACAACAATGTTTGTTGATAGAATTTAAACATTAAACAATTTTTTATTGATATATTTAGAAATAAAAAAATATATAAAACAATATTTTGATGGAAAACCTTAATTTAGATGCCAACATGGAAGTACATGTGGTGGGCACATGGAGTCACATAACTTATCACATTGCAGATAATGTGGTTGATGACATGTCATTTCAAATGTGGTAGTTTGGATAGGGATTAATGTATGTGATAACATGTCAGGCTCACATAGCACTTGCATGGTGGGGATGACGTGGAGGTGATGAAGTGGGACTCGAGATCCAAAAAATTAAAATTTTGGGAAAATTTAATTTTAATATTTTTATGGATTTGGATGTGATTGAAAGAATCCATGTTGGAATGTTCTGATGTTCTGATCCAAATTCAGTTAATTTATAAATTTGGCTTTTTAGAGAATTCAACTATTAGGATTTTCTCATATATCCAAATCTTTTAAATGCCACTCCTATCTATGTATTCTCATCATTTGTTGAAAATTGGATCCAAAATACATTAATATGGAAATCCAACATTTTTGGAAAATAGTATTTTAATATTTTTTTGATTCAAATCTGGTTGGGTAGTTTCTCTTCCTACTCTATGGAGTGGTGAAATGTGGCGGTGACATGTTAGCATATAAAATCCATGTGTAAGCTAAATTTTATATGAGATGTCATCATATGGTGGTGACATGTAGACATGATACCATGAGTTAGCTAAATATTGGGCATATGACAATGAAACATATGAAAGCCGTGAATTTGTGTCTAGAACTCATATTTGTAGGAAATTTATATCATTGAAAACTTTGAATGAGTAGAAGATGATGGTGATATCAGGGAACAAGTTTAAAGTAAATAAAGGAAGAGGATTTTGATAACCCCATATCCATAGGGTAGGTTAAAGTGTTAGGATTTGAACAAAATAATGAAACCATGAAAAATAAAATTGTTCACCAAGTGTTGTATGTTGTCATTTTTTTTTAAAATTTGGTTATATTTATGTATTTAAATTTTTAATAATTGGGCATGTTACAATTTTTTATCAAAGAGATGGTTATAACATTCAAGATTGTGTTTGTCTCAAAGTAAAAATGATAAAGGGATCATTATTGTATGTTTTTCTAAAATAAAAATCTAACACCTTAACTTACCTAGTCCTTATATATATATATATATCATATACTTACAGGATACATATATATATATATATATATATATATATAGAGAGAGAGAGAGAGAGAGAGAGAGAGGTGGTCCTCAAGTCACTAAGATACACCTCTCTCTCTCTCTCTCTCTCTCTCTCTCTCTCTCTATATATATATATATATATATATATATATATAGAGAGAGAGAGAAGGGGGGGGGGTTGTGTTTATGTCAAAGTAAAAATGATAAAGAGATCATTATTGTATTTTTTCTAAAAATAAGATTCATACCTATGTCTACGGATCCTCATATATATATATATATATATATATATATATATAGAGAGAGAGAGAGAGAGAGA
The DNA here is from genome assembly GCA_034641835.2 of Pinus albicaulis. Lineage (NCBI taxonomy): Eukaryota > Viridiplantae > Streptophyta > Pinopsida > Pinales > Pinaceae > Pinus > Pinus albicaulis. The sequence goes on along the minus strand of JAXQQM020060393.1, from coordinate 25,621 downwards.
GAGAGAGAGAGAGCTAGAGGTTTTAAAGTGTTATTAGAGTTTGAACAAAATAATAAAACCATGAAAAATAAAATTGTGCATCAAGTATTGTATGTTGTCATTTTTTTTTAAAAATTTGGTTATATTTATATATTTAAATTTTTAATAATTGGGCGTGTTACAAATTTTTATCAGAGTGATGGTTATAACATTCAAGGTTGTGTTTGTCTCAAAGTAAAAATGATAAAGAGATAATTATTATATGTTTTTCTAAAGTTAGAATCTAACACCTTAACTTACCTAGTCCTCATATATATATATATATATATATATATATATATATATATATATATATATATATATATATATATAGAGCGAGAGAGAGAGAGAGAGAGAGACCATGAATATGAGACCCATGAAATAGAAGATATGGAAATTCTTCTAGACATGGTAGAGCTACAAAATAGACAATGTGAAGACTATTAAAGCCGGAAGAAAATTTCTAAAGATCCCTTACAAGGGGAGATCCCAAAGATCAATATACCTACCTACCTTTATTTGTGAAATGAGATTAGGTGAGGAAACTAAAGCATGGATTTTTTGAATTAAGAAGTATTTCCATGTCCAAAAATATACTAGAAACATGAGAGTTAGAGTGGCCATCTACAACATCAATAATAAAGCATCTCTTTGGCGGTAAAATATCAATCATGTGAAGAATCTGTGAGGAAGAAAATCACTTGGAAGCAATTCAAAAGGTATTTTCATCAAAAATATCTCATAAAGAGGTATTGTGATGGAAAAATCAAATAATTTCATGAAATGAAGTTTTGTGAATTAAATATGGAATACTATGAAAAACAAGTTCATGGAAACATATAATATGTTCCATATATCAAAGATAAAAAGTAAAAATCAATGCTTTTAGAGTGGACTGCCTCAATTATACAAATACATAATTGAGTTTTATGAGCTTGAGAGTCTTGATGAGACAATATTAAAGGTTAAATAACATTATTAAAAAATCAAGGGTATGATAAAATTCATTAGGTTGTGGAAAGAAAATAAAAAGGAGAAGATTCAACAAATAAAGAAAAAATAGTCCTCCTTTTCCACAATGTGGCATTGGTATACTTTAGAAGAACTCATGCACATTTGTTATTCCCAACTATGGGAGAGAAAGTGAAAATATAATTTCTACGACATTTGGAATAGTTTTATATTTTATTTACATTTGGTGTTAGCAATTAAGTTCCTCCTAAAATTACCTAGGACGTTATATATGGTATTAAATATTTTGGTCAATAGTATATAGATGAAGAGTAATTTTATATTAATATTATGGATGTGAGGATGCTCCTCATTTGTTCCCAAAGTATATTCTTTAAAGGATAATTGGATGAGAAATAACATGTTAAATATCAATATTAGTATTGATTCTATCTTTAAAAAAAGAATTAGAAGAATATTTGGCCTAATTTTCCTATATGAGTGGGAATTTATACACTTTCTAATCTTTGACATGTTGCAATTGAAGATGAAAAACTTGAAAATATTATTTAGTCTAAGGAACTATTATAATACATGATGCCAAAGGGGTTGTTAGAAAACATTACATTTTAGTGAAATTCAGTTCATATATCCATGGTATTTCCTTTTTTGATATTATGATTCAAGGATACTAGAAAAGAAATTTACTTTACTAGTTTTATCTTAAACATGAAGAGTGCATTCTTGATAGAAAAATCTAAAATACTAAAGTTGGTTCCGTGTTATACTTGTAAAATAAAATCATGATCAAGGATACTATCTCCCCAACTAAAAAAACAGGGAAAAGTGCTAAAGAATAACATGATGAAGAAGAAAAAGAAAAAATGGATAAGGAACAAAAGAAGGAAAGAGAAGAATAATTGATGATAAAAAATAAAGTAGAAATGAGAAAATCAAAATAGTTAAAATTAGAGAAGTTGAAAGTAGAAAAATTAAGGGGAAAGAAGAAGAAATAAAATAAAAAGGGGCAACCACAAATAGAAGAACAAATGAGAAGAGAAGAGCAGGAAATATATAGGAGAAGAACAATTGCAAAAGGAAGAGAATTAGAAACAAGAGGAAGTAGAGAAAAAATTCAAAGAACAAGTGTGAATTGAAAAAATAAAAAATGGCACATAAAGGATATGACTCAAAAAACTCTCAAATAGGTAGGGTAGAAGGAAATACTCAAGTATTGGACTTGGAGACACTAGTAGAAAATGATGAAATTGGTGACTAGGTAATGCAATTATTTCAAGTTAATTAATACTAAATTTGAGCAATTTTAAGTGACTGAACTAAAAATGACTAACTTAAACGACTAGTTTAGTCGAGGGATAAAATATATGACTAGATAATAAGTGACCAAACTAAAAGCGACTAACTGAAATTACTAATTTTGTCCATGACTAAAATAAATGACTAGATAATAAGTGAAAAAATAATAATGATTAAGGTAAATGACTAATATAGTCCAACAATAAAAATATGACCAAATAATAAGTACAACAAGTATATGAACTAGTCATTTATGTTAGTTGATACTGAATTAGCATGCGTTGATGAAAATCATCATCAACACCTATATCAGTCTTCTCTATGTCACATAAACTAACTATGTGTAAATATTTATTTTGTTTGCAAGTTTATGCAAGTCTTTAAATGAATACAAGAATAACTGTTGATCAGTGGTTGTCATTGATGTCAACCCAAGCAGTGCTAGGAGTTGCATCGATCTTGCATGAGAATTTTGACTTGACAACTTCCTCTATTTTGAGTCAAGGATATTTTGGATGGTTTCTACTTGTCTAGATGTTTCCGTTGATATATGGCAGACTACGCAATTATTCACGATTTGAGAGATATTCGTGTTTGAAGTTAGTAACCCCAGTTAGTGGGATAAAACCCCATGGGGTTGTGGCATGACACTAATCATTGGTTGTGGTCATTGAATAGTAAATAATTAATAAAATTTTAAGCTTCTAAAATCCCTCTAACGTTCACTTGTTGAAGACCCTCTCAACCTAAGCATTTATATAAATTGTGACCCTCATATCCTCCTCATGTAAGGATTTTGCTACTCAAAACAGGTCATCATGGCATTTTCTTTATAAATTTTTTATTTTTTATTATTATTTTTTTTCTACGAAGCTTTAGATGCTGAAAAAAACCCATTTGAGTCGAAATCCTGATGAAGCGCGTGTTCAAATTTCATATATTGGTTCGCTATATTTTCGGAGATATGATCTGAGGAAGTTAAGGTTTTTGCAGGCTCCCTAATTTCATGTCAAACAGGTTCCCTTGGGAAAATCGTCATAAATTTCTCTCAAAGCATTGGATTCAAATTTCGTAAAAAGTGGCAGAAAGAGGATGGGTTGTAGTTGGTTGGGTATCATTTTTAGGACCAAAGGTTGAAACAGTGACACATGGCACTTCGTACAAGTTCGCTCTACTGAACCAGTCTATAATCAGGTCATCGTAGGAGATTTATTGAAAGAATTCAATATTGATCATACCTACGGGGTTAGAAAGAGGACTGAGACAACTTCCACAGGATGAAATTTCACACCTTGGAGATCTGAAATTACATAGATACAACAGATTCAATATCGAGCTTCTAGAAGGCAAGAAAAAATATGCATTCAAGGATCACTACAGTAAGGACAACACATCAACAGTCAAGGGTAAGGATGATACAACAAGCTATGTACAATTAGTGTTTGAATTTTAATTTGAATATCATATTTGACTTGTGTTTTTGCAAGACAGTGTAAGTATTTTGTATTTATGTTCGATTGGGTTTTGTTCATAAATGTTGAACATATTTACATTTTAATTTTGAGTATTTCTCTAACATATGGTTTGTAGGACAGTGTAAGTATCTTGTTTGTATTTTGAATTGGGTCTTTTTAATTATTGCACGTGTAGGAAGGAGGACACAATTGTACAACTTAGACACATGCTAGAAGGAAAATGCAATGCCAAAGTACCATTACTTAAAGCAAGCACAAAAATACCTCAACAACTACTAGTGTTCAAAGAAGCAGTGTCAAGTCTGTTGAGATTCAACAAGAAGATCCTACTGAAAATTATGCACCTACACTAGGATGAAGCCTTAGGCTATTTTTAGGTGGATGTCTATTTATAGATGCATGAGAAAATTCTATTTATATATGAGGTCTATTTATAGATGTATGTGCAAGTTCTATTATAGATTACATGTCTATTTATAGATGCTTGTCGACTATTATTATCCCTTAATATTAGTTGGACAATAAACAATAGTCTATTCTCAATGAGCACTTGGAAATAGTTAACTAAAGTGGAAAATTAGTTAGCTATAGGAATTTCGAGTTGAGTGGTTGGTTGGTGGGACATGCAAATGGATTTACTTGTAAATGAGTGATTAGAAGTTGTAACAGAGTTGGAATTGTAGTTATGAAAGTTGTAAAGTAGTTTAACTCAGTTTTAAGTGAGTTAAAATCAGTTGTGCTAGTTGTAATTGAAGATACACTAGTGAGAGATCAAGAGAATTAATTATTAATTAATTCAAAATCAGTGGCCTCACATGCAACTGAAGATTTAATATTATTAACTACATGCATGTCAGATCCAGTGGAGACCCAGTTGAGATGTAGGTGAAAGGGATAGTTGAATATCAGTTGTGACATTATCGGTTGCACATATGCAACCACACACACATTGGATGTGCCCATGGGGATTGTGCAGTCAAGGCAAGTAGGATTCCATTCATTCAGGGATTTCTATTAGCTGGGATTGTGCAGTGGAGGCAGGCTGTCTGGAGACAGTAAATTGGCTAAGGAACTTGCTAATTTTTGTATGGCAGTGTGAGACAGTTAGCTATTGTACTGAGAGCTCTTGGATTGGAGATTTGTATGTAATTGTTTCATGATCCATGATATAATACATAATAGAAGGTATTAGGGTTTTAGCTATATAACTCTCCGTGTCACTTCTCCTTGAGAAGTCGCATGCATGGTGTCGAGTGCATTGGGATCGGTGTGGTATTATTGGATAGTGGCGCTTCCTTTCACATGATGAGAGATAGGAAATTTTTAGTGACTTGGAGAGAAAGATCTCAGGATGCATGTCGGAATCGGCGGCAGGTGGACGTACGATGCGGTAGTTGTTGGTGCCATTTACCTTTCGGAGGGTCGAGGTAAACCATTTCCAATTGAAAGATGTTGTATGCATGTTAGAGTGGAAAGAACTTGGTCTCGGACATAATGTTGGGAAAGAGGCTGTAATGTTGTTTTTAGTGATGGAAAATATTTCCTGCAACTTGAAACAATGGGTCAAGCCAATAGGATAGGGATTAGAGTTAATAATCTCTACAATCTAGAGGTATATGGCTACACTGCCATGATAGGAAAGGTAGAAAAAGTGGTGAGCCGGGATGAGGGCGAATTATGGCACAGGCGATTGGGCCATCTTCATCATGGAGCTTTGAAAGTCATGCACCAAATATCTACTAGACTTCCAATGGGAACACTTGCTCAGTTAGATCAGTGCAAGGGTTTCACCATGGGGAAGTATGTAAAGTCCAGCTTTCATGAGAAGGAGAAATGTGCTTCGGGGATCCTTGAGAGAATTCACACAAATGTGTGTGGACCATTATCGGTTGCTTCAACTGAAAAACATAAGTACTATGTTATTTTTGTTGATGAATTTTCTCGTAGATGCTGGATCTTCTTCATGCAGAAGAAGGATCAAACATTCTCAAATTTCTGTGAGTTTAAGGCATTGGTGGAGAAAGAGTTGGGGAAGAAAGTGAAGGCTCTTAGGAGCGATAATGGTGGAGAATACATCTCTAATGAATTCAAGAACTTCTACAACAAAGAAGGAATTCAAAGAGAAATTCCTCATAACCCACAACAAAATGTGGTCGCGGAGAGGAATAACAGAACTATCGTGGGTGCAACACGAGCGATGTTGCATGATTAGGGCCTACCAATGCATTTGTGGGCGGAAGCATGCAACACTTTGGTTTATGTGTGAAACCGTTGTCCTCATAGAGTACTTGGCATGAGTACACCTGAAGAAGCTTTTACTGGTAAGAAACTGGATGTTTCTCACTTCAAGATTTTTGGCTCATTTTTTTATGTTCATGTGACCAAGAACGCCAGGAAGAAGCTGGAGCCGACTGCTAAAGTTGGGATATTTGTGGAGTACACAGAAACACCCCATAATTATCGTGTGTATTTTCCAAATGGTTGAATGATTGTGGTGCGATGGGATATAAAATTCAATGAGGAGAAAGCCATGAAGTTGTCACTTGAGAGGGAGCTAGACTTGCATGGAGAGGAGGAACTATTTGTTCCCAAAGATGAGTCTCTAGATGTGGATCAGCCACGGGAGGAGGTTCATGGAGTGGAGGATTCCACTCATGCAGATCTAACCATCACAACTTCTAGCGAAGGGCGTACCACAGTTGATAGAGTTGAGATTCGATGCTACACACGTGGAGAACCCCTACTTAACAACACATACATAGAGTCTCTGGCCAATTTACTTGATACTGCTCTCATGAGAAAATGTGTGTGACTAGAAGTCATCTTCCTTCCGGGAAGCGGTGCGGGGAGCCCGCTAGGTAAGATGCAATGGTGAGACAGAGTATGACTCCATTGTCAAAAAAATTCTTTGGAAATTGTTCAAAGGCAGTTATTAAATCGATTAGTGAGTTCCAGATGGATCTAAAAGGTAAGGTAAAGCAAGCTGTTGATGGGAGTGTGGAGAAATAAAAGGCCAGATTTGTGGCCTGGGGCTTCTCACGGATCGAGGGGATAGATTATGAATAGAAATTTTCACCTGTCGCAAGGTATTCTTCCATAAGGACCATCCTTGCTCTCTCAGCATAGATGGGCTAGCACATTCATCAGATGGATGTGAAGACTGTGTTCCTTAATGGGATCATTGAGGAAGAAGTGTACATTCAGAAACCTGAAGGATTTGAGATCTTCAATAGCAACTCACATGTGTACAGACTCAAAAGAGCGTTGGATGGGCTGAAGTAAGCACCCGTGCTTGGTACACTCAAATTGACAGTTATTTCACCGGACTTGGCTTCACCAAGAGTGAGGTGGATGCAAACCTATACCAATGTGGTGGAGGGTAAGATTTTAATCATTTTTATTTATGTTGATAATTTACTACTGACAGGTGATGAGTAGTTGATACACTCATGCAAGGAGGACCTTGAAAAGGAGTTCGAGATGAAGGATATGGGCCTCCTTCACTATTTTCTTAGATTGGAAATATGGCAACGAGATGGTGAAATTTTTGTGTCTCAAGGCAAGTATGTAAGGGAGATACTAGGTAAGTTTCACACGGAGGGCTGCAAACCCATGGATACTCCTCTTCCAGGAAACTAGAGGAAAGAGGATGCTACTTCTAGAGAAGTAGTGGATGCTACTGTCTATCGAGAGTTAGTGGGTTCGCTAATGTATCTAGTGAACATGAGACCAGACATTTGCTATGCGGTTAACCAACTGAGTCAAGCGATGGTTAAGCTTACCAAGCTCTTTTGGAAGGCGGGCAAGCATGTCCTAATATACCTGAGGGGCACATTTGAGTATGGTTTATGGTAAAGACAAAAGGATGAGGTGAATTTTCATGGCTTCACGGATGCATATTGGGTAGGCAGCCCACTGGTCAGAAAGAGCACATCAGGGGGATCTTTAGCATTGGATCTACAACTGTTTCTTGGTACAACAGAAAGTAGATATCCGTGGAACTCAGTTAAGAAGAAGCAGAATAATTGGAAGCGAGTTAAGCTACATGTGAGGCTATCTAGATGAGAAAGATCTTGGTTGGTTTGTTTGGTTCTCATTTAGATCTGACAGTGATTCATTATGATAGTAAGAGTTGCATTAAAATATCGATTAATTTTGTGTTTCATGATCAATCCAAGCATATAGATATCTTGTATCATCATCTCAGATATTGTGTGCAGAGGAAGATCATGTTGCTTCAGTACATTCCTATGAAAGATCATAATGAAGATATTCTGACAAAGGCGCTCACCAGGAGAAAATTCGAATACCATAGAGACAGGATCGGGGTGAAGGATAATCCCTTTATTTTTAAGAGGGAGTGTTGAGATTCAACAAGAAGATCCTAGTGAAAATTATGCACCTACACTAGGATGGAGCCTTAGGCTATTTTTAGGTGGATGCCTATTTATAGATGCATGAGAAATTTTTGTTTGTAGATGAGGTCTATTTATAGATGTATGTGCAAGTTCTATTTATATATTGCATGTCTATTTATAGATGCATGTCGACTATTATTATCACTTAATATTAGTTGGACAATAAAAAATAATCTATTATCAATGAGCACTTGGAAATAGTTAACTGAAGTGGAAAATCAGTTAGCTATAGGAATTTCGGGTTGAGTTGTTGGTTGGTCAGACATGCAAGTGGACTTATTTGTAACTGAGTGATTCAAATTTGTAATAGAGTTGGAAGTGTAGTTATGAAAGTTGTAAAGTATTTTAACTCAATTAATTGAGTTTAACTTAGTTGTGCTAGTTATAACTGAAGATACACTAGTGAGAGATCAAGTGAATTAATTATTAATTAATTCACAATCAGTGGCCTCACATGAAACTGAAGATTTACTACTATTAACTACATGCATGTCATATCTAGTGGAGACCCAGTTGAGATGTAGGTGAAAGGGATAGTTGACTATCAGTTGTGACATTATCGGTTGCACACATGAAACCACACACACATTGGATGTGCCCATGAGGATTGCACAGTCAAGGTAAGAAGGATTCCATTCATTCAGGGATTTCTATTAGCTGGGATTGTGTAGTGGAGGCAGGTTGTCTAGAGATAATAAATTAGCTAAGGAACTTGCCAATTTTTGTATGACAGTGTGAGGCAGTTAGCTATTGTACTGAGAGCTATTATATTGGAGCTTTGTATGTAATTATTTTATGATCCATGATATAATACATAATAGAAGATAGTGGGGTTTTTAGCTATATTCTTTCCTCGAGTAAATTATCTCTATTATGTGTTATTGACATTTCTTCATGATATTATGATTGGCGATTGTGTTTCAAATTCCGCAAAGATTTTGTAGAAGTGATTCTATATTTAACAGTATTGTATTATTGTTAGAGTAGGAGAATCTAGGTAATGCATAGGTTGTATTAAATTTCTACAAAGTCAAGTATCAGGTAGTGTCAAAAGTCAGTATTGTAAAATCATCATTGTAAAATTCTAAAAGAGTCATTATTATAAAAGAGTCAATTTTCTTAGAGGTTGAGAGGCATTTTTTGGAAGTATAAGTGTCATTGTTGGATAATGTTATGGTTGGGTTGTAGGTCATAGTGTGATTGGGTGATTAGTCTAGTTCAAGAAAATCATAGTGAATCATATTGTATCGTGTTCTTTTTCCCTCGTATGGGAGAAAATACTGAGAGGGCGGGGGGGGGAGGGTGAATCAGTATTTATAACACACTGTTAACTTTTATAGCTTATTTACTGATTTCTATACACGAATTTAATGAAACCAACAAGATTATACACGCGATTATATTAAAGCAAACTTGCATATCACCAGAGATCTTATTATGCAGATAATTATTTACTTAGATCAATGCATCATTCATTAATTAGATGTTTAGTAAGCGGTAAGCATGTGCAATGAGAACAGAATAAATCATCACACATAAGAAACACACATGAACACCAGGATTAAAGGTGGAAACCCGAGTCGGGAGAAAACCACCACTTTTGTCATCTTTGTCTTCAATATTTATTATAAAGAAAATTGCTTACAATCTTGTACTGGCGCAGACTCATACCAGCACGCAGGCACCCACCTGCAGAAGGCTACAACCTTCTCTCATTCTCCAGCCTTTACTGGAATGGAGCTCCAACCCCTTGATCTCGTTTACCAGCTAGCACTGGAAGGGAGCTACAACCACCTGTTTCTCATTTACCAGCCACTCCAGGAAGGGAGCTACTGCCCCCTGATCTTTTTTACCAAAAACCACTAGAAGGGAGCTACGACCCCCTTACTGAAGGCTTCGACCCTCAGCACCATCGCGGACCACGTTTCATCAATTTTCATACTAGATCCAAACAACTTCAACACAACAAAACTTGTAGCCCTCTTTTCATCAGATTTTCAGACTGGACCCACTCCACACGTTTAAGCTCAAAAGAACATACATCAAAATGAAACTTATAACGCCATCAATTAATTCATTGAGTCATCAATAAACCAACCAACCAATGATATTTCATCATAATCAACTAGCAGAATAATCAGTATTCAAACAACCCAAATCTGTATGAAGACATCATTAACAGGCAACATTAATACAGCCAAACAGATCAGAAATTTCCTTCTGCACACTTCAACAAAACCCTAGATCCCATATGCTCTATTGATTAATAGAACCCACGTATATACGCGCTTTTACAGAGACGAACCTGCGAATAGATCTGCAACTATTTCAAGACTGCGCAATTCTTCAGAATAAATAATTAGCTCAAAGCTTACCCTTTTCTTCAACAAACATTCGCCAGATCACAAATCTAAACATTTCATAAACAAATATAAGAAATACATGGTCATTTGAGGTCTAGAGATCCTGATACATCATTGTATTCATAGGTGCATTATTATTTCAGATTTATGAATAAACTGTAACCCATTCCATGCAGATATACTTTAGAGTGAAGTATTCATTCAATACCCATACACATGCACACCTTTGCACTATGATCTTATTCTCCTTATATAGTTTTAGCCTTTACCAATACCATGAGCCAAAAGCACACAAGTGTTGATGGTATTCTTGGACGGAATCAAATAGACAACACAACGCTCAACACGGGCTAATACCATGGTAATGCCCCTTGGTATCATAAATTTAGAGCACAAAAGGCATACTTTACTTTGATTCTTCGTATCCACATGTATACGAGACCTCTCTTCATAATAACTGCATATATGATAATTCTGGATGTATACGCGGGTTGCCTTCATAAAATTAGCGTATACATTGCCTCCATACGCGGGTTGTCTTCATCAAACCTGCGTATACATTGAGAAATATTTCCTGTTTCCTTTCTATGGCACTTACTAGAATTCCTTTCTCTGTCACATCTGAACTGATCTGTAGAAACATAATTTTTACATCTTTAACACATAGATTGCTTATCAAAAGGCAATTGATCAAGTAGGTTTCCATCAAGGACAGCTTCATCAAGTAGGTTGCCATCAAGGACAACATAATGCATCATATTGCCAACAATATCCTCCTTTGGAATTAATGGAAACCATGATGGTGTTTGAACACCACAATAGATAAATACATTAATCATAACCATTAATCAAACACCAAAGTACTCTCCCCTTTGACATCAAGGGCAAAGGGCGGATCAATCTGCAAAAGCAGGTTTTCTCTTTCCTTATATAAAGAAGAGCTCTTGCATATCTTGTAGAAATTTGCTTTATAATGAATATTTATCCACCGAGATTATCCTGATCACATATCAATTCGAATTCATATGCAACACATAATCTCTTCTACTCAGATCATCACACATGCGGAAATAAAACAAGCGATATGCGATCAAAAGATCATCAAAACATCACACACATTACACGGTATGTATGGGGAAAGCTTATAGCTGAAAACCCCTCAGCTATTCTGTATATTATAATGGAGAGAACATGTAACAGTACATAGCACAATACTCCTCACAAGTACTCAGTACTATCTCATAAAGTTACACACAAACTAGCTTAGTTTTGAACAAGTCACAGGTTCAAAACTCATCCACTAATTGCCTGCCTCTATTGCGCAATCAAGGCTGGTCTAATGAGAGATCCAAGGTTCGAATCTCCTTGGCTTGACATCGCAATCATCATGGGAAATTCCTCCAAGTGTGGTGCAAATCTCATGCACAACTGATGTCACAACTGATAGCTATCTCAACCCTTTCATCTACCTCTTTCATTGGTCTCCACTGAACTGTCCATGCACTGTAGTGAACTGATGTGTTCTTGAGTTGAATCATGAGTTAATAATTAGTGAATTAAATAATATTTAATTCACTCAACTCATTACTATTTGATTAGCTAGTTAAACTAATCTCAACCAGTTCAACTAAGTTAAACCGAACACAACTCCACCAACTGTCTCATCAACTCCACCAAACTTCTGCCACTGAAGTCCTAACTGAAGTCAACCATGCATGAGCTCACCAAACCCCTGGGAATAGCATAATTCCTCTGTCAGATGCATGAGCCACTTCCAAGGCTCGAACTGAAGTGCTCCAAGAGAGTAAACTGAAGTTTAGAGTCCAAATATTATTAAGGGTAAATAATATTTGACTTCCCTATTTTTAGGATAGGCAGTCTAAAAATAGACTTCGACCTATATGTCTAAAAATAGAGGTCCATCTATTTTTACCAACATGACAAATACTCCAAGAATAACATACTGCAATCCCCGAACCATGCTCCATATGTCTAAAAATAGACATAGTCTAAAAATAGACTTTGCGCCAGAATTTGCCTGCGGGCCCACTTAGTGAAGGCGACTTCATTTCACTAAGCTCCATCATCTTGCTGCATTTTCAACACTCCCTCTCGGCAAGATATGGATTATCTGCAACCCCTATCCTGCCTCTGTGGAATTCGAACTTGCTCCTGGTGAGCGCCTTCGTCAGGATGTCAGCATCCTGATCCTCTGTGGGAACATATGAAAGCATCATGATTCTCCGCTGAACACAATCTCTGATATGATGGTACCTGATGTCGATGTGTTTGGACCTATCATGAAATACTGGATTAGCCGAGAGTTTAATGCAACTCTGGTTATCACAGTAAATCACTGTAGGCTCCAAATGCAACCCGAACGATCCAACGAGGATCTTCCTCATCCAAATAGCCTCGCATGCAGCCAAGCTAGCTGCCATGTACTCGGCCTCTGCTGAACTGAGTGCCACGGATCTCTGCTTCCTGCTGTACCGGGAAACTGCTGTCGACCCAATGCTGAAAACTCCTCCAGATGTGCTCTTCCGGTCCGTTGGACTCCCTGCCCAATCTGCATCAGTGAAGCCAGAAAGCTTCACTCCATCCTCTTGTCTGTACCATAGACCATATCCCGATGTGCCTCTAATATAGTGCAATACATGCTTGCCTGCCTTCCAAAAGAGCTTGGTAGGCTTAACCATAGCTTGCGAAAGCTGGTTAACGGCATAGCATATATCGGGTCGTGTATTGACCAGATACATAAGCGACCCCACCAACTGTCGATAGACAGTGGCATCCACTACCTCCGCTGAAGTAGCATCCACCTTCCTCCAACCACCAGGAAGAGGAGTGTCAACAGGCTTGCAGCCTTGCATGTTGAACCTCTCCAGAATCTCCCGGGCATACTTGCCCTGAGAAACAAACAGTCCTCCGCTGCGCTGCCAAATCTCCAATCCCCGGAAATAATGAAGGATGCCCAAGTCCTTCATCTCAAACTCTCGTGCAAGATCCTCCTTGCATGAAAGTATCAACTGCTCATCGCCAGTCAAAATCAGATCATCTACATACAGTACGATGATCAACAGCTCCCCCTCCACCACAATCTGGTACAGGTTTGGATCCGCCTCACTCTTGGAGAATCCAAGCCCGGTGAAGTAGCTGTCTATCCGAGTGTACCAAGCACGAGGTGCTTGCTTCAGCCCGTACAATGCTCTCTTGAGTCGGCACACATGCGACTCATTGCTGAAGATCTCGAAACCTTTAGGCTGCTCTATGTACACCTCCTCCTCAATAACTCTTTGTTGAGTCTCAAATCTGCATCTTTTCCATACACTTTTCTATACCTTTTTCACTCACCTGAACCTCCCAAGTTGTCAATATCATTGTATATTAATTGCAAAAGAGAATCTAACATGGTTTTTAATTATATTTTTGTGTCTGCTGTTTGATTTAGATTTTGTTCATCTAGCTGCGGAATCTTGCCACTTTCTGCAGCTGTTGCAACTTTCCGCAGCTATTTTGTGAAACTCTATGCTACAGGTGTCTTCAGGAGAAACGAGCCACATGGGCAAGTCAGAAATGATGTGGACATGGTTCGTGTCCTATTGGCTTGAGCAAATCCGTCTAAAGAGGCCGCGGTCAAAGGTGTCCAAATGGAAGTCAACCGTAGAGTCCCATGGTGATAGGACTCTGTTTCGTGTCACGTGAAGGTTCATATGGCCGTTTCTGAATTGCGGAGGAAAAATCAACATCTGTACATGGCTCCATAGCCGAATTCAAACATCCACTCCTCATAGATTTACTTTTCAATACGGCCATGATCCTAGATCTGTGGACGTAATGGTCTACGTGTTCTCCATCAGCATAAACTTTAGGAATTAGTTATGTTTCTTTTGTTATAAATAACGCGTTTGCATACGCATATGGAATTAGTCTATGTTAGTCTCTGTTATCTTTTATTAGTCTGCTCTGTAATGTAATTACGTTGCACTTGTGCCGTAATATCACCTTTCTGTTATGACTGCATTTTAATATAAGAAGACTGTTTCCAAACGTAATTCGTACTTGAATATTGTTGCCAAGGCTGGTGTAGAGGGCCCCTGCACTTGCCAAGGTTCTATGCATTATTGTATAGTTCTTGTTTTATTTCCTTAAAGCTCATTGTGCCATAATCCATTCACATGTTTATACATTGCATCTTTCATGGTATATATGCTTCATTTATGTTTATAATCTTGCATGCTTTCCATTTTACTTCTGTCTTTCATGTTTTATGTTATTGTTAAACTGATTAGTGTTCTTGTTTCAGGTTATAAATAGGCAGCCCGGGCATTTGCATAACTTTTTGACTAATGACATGGAATTAACATTGTTCTGCTACTAATTTGTTTTTCTTAGTTTCTGTTTAATTTCAGTACTGCTTTGTTTAATTCAGTTTTTCTCATTTGCTTTAGTAGTTAAATTTAGATATATTAAACTGCTCATAACATCTTCAGTTGCCTCCGAAAGCCACAGCTGGACTGATGGTGAGGGATTGTATTATGAAATGTGTAGTTTGATATTAGTTTCCTTTCTGCAAATTTAGATATATTAAACTGCTCATAACATCTTCAGTTGCCTCCGAAAGCCACAGCTGGACTGATGGTGAAGGATTGTATTATGAAATGTGTAGTTTGATATTAGTTTCCTTTCTGCAAGTTAGATATATTAAATTGCTCATAACATCTTCAGTTGCCTCCGAAAGCCACAGCTGGACTGATGGTGAGGGATTGAATTATGGATGTGTAGTTTGATATTAGTTTCCTTTATGCAAGTTAGATATATTAAATTGCTCATAACATCTTCAGTTGCCTCCGAAAGCCACAGCTGGACTGATGGTGAGGGATTGAATTATGGATGTGTAGTTTGATATTAGTTTCCTTTCTGCAAGTTAGAAATATTAAATTGTGCATGAAATCTTCAGTTACCTCCGAAAGCCACAGCTAGACTGATGGTGAAGGATTGAATTATGAATGTGTGGTTTGATATTAGTTTATTTTCTGCAAGTTAGATATCAGTTACTCAAGTTGTTTATGGTTACTTCCGAAAATCATAGTTGGACTAATGATGAGGGATCAGAAGACAAGTTGATGTAAATTGATTTAGATTTACTTTATTGCAACTTTTGGATTTCTTTCAGCATAATTTATTTTGTGTTTAGACGGCAGCAAGAATAGTTTGGTTTCATGCTCACTAGTTCACTGTTTTGATTCATTAGACTAGCAGCACCTTTTCATTTCAGCAGCATATTTTCATTTCCTTTCAAGTTTTGTCATTGTATGTTTCAAATTCCTTTTTAAGTTTCAAGTTGGTAAATCATTATAGAGGATATCATTTCCTTGAACAAACATAACCATACTTGTTTTCATTTTAGAATTTCCATCTCACCTTAGAAAACCAAAAACGACAAAAAGTTAAGAAATAGGTTATCTTGCACATATAGTGCGCCGCACTTCATCAGCTTACGAATCCCGGATTGACAAATTAAATGCAACAATTTAGGACACACTAAATTGACCAAACATTTTGGCGTCGTTGCCGGGGAAGTGTAAATAGGTAGCCAATTTCTTAAAAAAAAAAAACAAAATCATAAAAGAAGGGAAAACTTGATAACTTCTTGAAGTATGCTCTCCTCTTGCACCTAGTGTGATCTGGAGGATCAGAAAAGAGAGTTATTGGTTCATTAATTTCTTAAGTATGCTCTCTTCTTGCACCTAGTGTGACCTGGAAGATCAGAAAGAGAATTATTAGCCCAACTTTTAAAAAAATAAAAAATGACATGCATAGAGCAAGAGATTCTAGGGGAAGGTTTATAGCTAAAGCCAAGAGTTTGATTTTCACAACTCCATCTTCTTCAAGGCATAGACCAGATTCACCACCATCTACCCCTAGCCTTAAGATTTTTGGAAGTCAAGGAACAGCTGAATTAGAGGATTCTCCTATACCACCTACTCAATCCCATTTAGAAAACAAAGAGACTTTCTCTCATTCTCCCTTGGTAGAAAAAATAGAGGACTTTAAGGACTCTAAATAAACTATCATGGCGGAGGAAGTAATAGATGGAGGTAGAGGTAGAGGTAGAGGTAGAGGTAGAAGAGGAGGAAACAATGGAGACAACAATGGTGAAGGAAATAATGGTAGAAATAGGGAAGGAGACAACTTGTTTGGATTCCCTATAGTTGATGAGGAAACTCATACAAAAATGAAAAATATCTCACCATCTGTCCTCCCTAACTTTTATGGATTGCGAAGTGAGGATCCTGAAACATTTCTGTTTGAGTTTGAAGTTGTGTGCAGAACTTATGACTATATGGAAGACTCTCAAAAACTCAAACTGTTTCCTTCAACATTGAAGGGAGCTGCTTTGAAATGGTTCATGGGATTAGCCACTCAATCTATTAGGACTTGGAATGATATGAAACAAAATTTTTTGGATAGATACTTGGACTATTGTATGCCCACCAATCACAAGGATGAGGTATTCAAAATGATGCAAAAAGAAGATGAAAATTTGGAAGATTTACTTGAAAGATTTCAATACAATTTGAAAAGAGCAAAGATGAGCAATTTAGATGATGAAACCTTGAAAGCCCTCATATTAAAAGCCATTAGAGATGAATGGATAGATATTTTAAACATGATGGGGAAAGGAGACATTTCTCAACTTCCACTTCGTGATATAACAGAACTATGTGTCCATCTCTCAAGGAGAAAATCTAAAACAGGAAAAGGGCCTAGGGATCCTTCTCTTATTAGGGTTAACAAATCTGCAACTGGATCAGTAAGTAGGGCAGAGATTGGTAACATGCTTGATGAATTCAAAACTGATATCTTAGGGAGCCTTAGTGAACAACTAGACACCCTTAAAATCCAAAACAAGCAGAAAGAAGAAACAGACGCTTTAGCCATCTTTTGTCTGAAATGTAGGAAGAAACATGCTTTAAGGGAATGTCCCTTGGATGAAAAAGTTGTAGAAACATGTATGATTTGCTCAGAGAATCATGAGATCAAGGATTGTCCTTCAATTCCTGGACTCAAAGTTGTTTTTCAAGAAGACCCAAATTCAGTAGAATCTCTTTGTTTTGTTGCAAGAAGACCTTGGCAGGGACAACAAACTCAAGGGTTTAACAACCCTATGAATTTTCCAAGCCCACCAAATTGGAATCCTTGGCAACAACCTTGGCCTCAACATCAAAATTCATATCAGCCATGGGTACAAGGGATGCAAAATCCTTATGGGAGATTTGCTCAATTTTATCAATATCCTCCATCTTTTCAAAATCAACAAGCTCCACAACTTCCAAACCCAAACCCACAACTTTCATTGCCATTTCCACAACAACAACCTTCTCAACAAAATCCAAATCCTCAACTCATGCTCCCATACCAACAAAAAACAAATCAACTTCCAGCTCAGCCATTGCCAAATCCTAACAATAAAAATCCTCAGAATACTTACATGGTAGAAGGACAACAATTTCCTACCTATATGATTGTTCCTCTCAACGATGTACAACTCAGATCTGGTAGAGTTTTAGAAAAAACTTCTATAGATATTCAAGAGCAAGATACCTCTGAGGAGGACTCTCTTCAAGTCAATAAGGGTTCTGAGGAAGAATCTCTTCAAAATTCAAACATTCAAAAAAAAAAAAAAAAGTCAACACCCACAACTCCTATAGTTGAGCAACCTGCATCTTTATCTACACCTCCTTTTCCTGAAAGACTACAAATTGACAAGGGGGTGGAAAAACAAATCTTGTTGCCTAACTATGACTTTCTAGATGAATTGAAGAATGTTTGTATCAAAATTCCCTTGCTACAAGCCATTCGAGAGATTCCTATTCTAGCAAAAACAATAAAGGAGTTGAGTTTCAAAAGACCAGGAAGGAAACTAAAAGACACAAGAAGAATCCACCTGGTAGGAAAGATTGCAGATATTATGATGGGAAAAATTACCATGCGGAAGTATGTAGATCCAGGAAGTCCAATTGTCAAGACACATATAAATGGGATAGAAATTCCAAACACATTGATTGACTTAGGGGCTGCTATCAACATTATGAGTAGACAAACTATGGACTAGCTAAAACTTCCTAACCTTCTTTTTACACCTACTTTACTGCAACTTGCAGATCGATCAATTATTAAACCAGATGGTGTATTAGAAGATATTTCAGTCTCCTTAGATTCTTGGGAATATCTAGTAGATTTTATGATTTTGACTCCCAAGAGTAATCTAGGAGGACACCCACTTATCTTAGGAAGACCTTGGCTAGCCACAGCTGATGCTTTTATTAGTTGTAGATCTGGGGATATGTACATTTCTAATGGTAATTTGACAAAGAAATTTAATTTGTATCCTCCAACAAAAGCAATCACAGAAGTAGGAGATAATGAATGGGTTGATGATGAGGACACTATACAACCTGTCTTTACCATTTCTGAAATCAGTGAGGATAGTCAAATTCTGAACACATTAGAAAATTTTGAGATATCTTCAGAATATGACCCCACACAATTTCAGTTGGAATCTGACATAGAATATTTATCATCAAGACAAATGTCTCTTTACTCCATGGAAGAGTTTGGTAATTCTCCTATTGAAATTTTTCCAGAAAAGACATTGAATATCAACAAACATTTGGAGAAATCACAACAAGAAGAATTAACCAGAATCTTGCAAAAACATTCTACTGCATTTGCATGGGAGTATACTGACATGAAGGGTATTGATCCTAAGACTTGCATCCATCATATCTATATTGAGGAAAACAGTAGACCAATCGGACAACCTCAAAGAAGGATGAATCCAAATCTTAGGGAGATAGTGAAAGAAGAGCTCCAAAAACTACTCAATGTAAACTTCATTTATCCAATTTCAGATAGCCGATGGGTTTCTCCTTTGGTTATAGTACCTAAAAAGAATGGTAAATGGAGGGTATGCATTGATTACGGGGAATTGAACAAAGCAACTTTGAAGGATCACTTTCCTTTGCCTTTTATCGATCAGGTATTAGATACATTAGCAGGTAAAAAGTACTTTTCATTTTTGGATGGTTTTAGTGGCTATAATCAAATTCAGGTAGCAACTGAAGATCAAGATAAGACCACATTTACTTGTCCATGGGGAACTTTTGCCTACCGAGTGCTTCCTTTTGGGTTATGTAATGCACCAGCAACATTCCAAAGAGCAGTACTAGGAATTTTTTCTGATCTAATCCATGATTGTGTAGAGTTTTATATGGATGATTTTACAGTTTATGGTAATTCATTTGAAGAGGCATTAGAAAATTTGGAAAAATTCCTTATAAGATGTAAAGAAAAAAACCTTTCATTAAGCCATGAAAAATGCTTTATGATGTTTACTGAAGGTATTGTTTTGGGGCATCATATTTCAGGAGATGGGATTAAGGTTGATAGATCAAAAGTTGAAGTCATCTCCAAGTTGCCTATTCCAAATTGTCAAAGAGATGTTAGAAGTTTTCTAGGATTTACTGGTTAATATAGAAGATTTATAGAAAACTTCACTAAAATAGCATCTCCACTCTTCAAGTTGCTTACAAAAGACTGTGAATTTAAATGGGATCCTGATTGTCAATAAGCTTTTGAAACTTTGAAAACAAGAATATCTGAAGCACCTATCTTGAGAGGACCAAATTGGAAAATTCCTTTCCATATTTCTACAGATGCTTCAGATACAGCTCTTGGAGCTGTGTTGGGTCAAAAAGATTTAATTCCTTATGCCATTTATTACACCAGTAAAAATTTGACTCCCACGGAGTTGAATTATACTGTGACTGAAAAAGAGTTCTTAGCTGTTGTTCATGCAATTAATAAGTTTAGACATTACATAACAGGCTATGAAACTTTTATTCATACTGACCATTCTGCAATTAGATATTTAATGAACAAACCTGTTACTAATGGCAGAGTGACAAGATGGCTCTTAATTTTGCAAGAATTCAATATTAATGTGTTGGATAGACCAGGAAAACAAAATACAGTAGCTGATTTCTTGTCTAGGATTCAGAATACTAAAGAAGATTCTCCTGTAGAGGATAAGTTTCTTGATGAATACTTGTTTGCAGTAACTATTAAGACTCCTTGGTATGCAGATATTGCTAACTATTTGGTTACAGGGAAACTACCTTCACATTTATTTCCAAGTGAAAAACGAAAAAATTATTCAGGAGAGTTCAAAATATTCATGGATTTCTAACGAATTGTTTAAAACAGGGCCAGATCTTGTGATCAGAAGATGTGTCGGGGAAGATGAAATGCCTGATATTCTTAAGGCATGTCATGATGAACCATGCGGCGGACACTTTGCAGACAAAAGGACGGCCTATAAAATCCTTTCTTTGGGATATTATTGGCCTTCCCTCTTCAAATATGCAAAACAATATGTCAAAAGGTGTGACAGCTGCCAAAGAGTAGGGAAACCTACCCTTTCAAATGAAATGCCACTGCAAACACAGGTACTCATTGAACCCTTTGAAAAATGGGCTTTAGATTTCATTGGACCTATTAATCCACCATCTAAGCAAAAGAAGTATATATTGTTTTGTACTGATTATGTTACTAAATGGGTAGAAGCCAAAGCATTAGTATCTGCTACTGAATATTCAGTTGTTCATTTTCTTTATGAGGATATTTTTACTCGCTTTGGTGTTCCAAGAGAAATTGTGACAGATCAAGGAAGCCAATTCACATCCAACCTGGTGGAGAAGCTGATGGAAGAATACAAAATCAAGCATAGAAGATCTTCTCCTTACCATCCGCAAGAAAATGGTCAAGTGGAGTCTACCAACAAATTTCTCGAAAGTATCATCACCAAAGCTGTTCATCTACATAGAAGAGATTGGGCAGAAAGGCTTCCTGAAGCCTTGTGGGCCTACAGAACTACATGGAGAAATACAACAGGACATTCTCCCTATGAACTTGTTTATGGGAAAGAAGTCTTGCTTCCCATTGAGTTCCAAGTCAAGACCTTCAAGATAGCAGTTCAGTTGGGGATGGACTTATCAAAAGCCCAAAAGCATAGAATGGAGCAGTTGAATGAGCTAGATGAGATCAAACAAGAAGCAATTTTAAGAACTGATCTAGTTCAATATCAAAGAACTAAATGGCATGACAAGTACATCAAAGAGAAGAAGTTTCAAGAAGGAGATTGGGCATTGTTATTTGATTCCAAGTTTAAAGATTTTCAAGGAAAATTTCGGACTCATTGGCTTGGGCCATATGAGATTGACAAGATCTTTAGCAATGGAGCGATAAGAATCAAGACCATTGATGAGTTTCAAACTCCTCTTATTGTGAATGGCCACAGATTGAAAGTTTATCATAAGCCACTCTCAAAAGAGGAATTTGTCAAAATGTTTCAAGAAAAT
This sequence comes from Pinus albicaulis, assembly GCA_034641835.2. Taxonomy (NCBI): domain Eukaryota; kingdom Viridiplantae; phylum Streptophyta; class Pinopsida; order Pinales; family Pinaceae; genus Pinus; species Pinus albicaulis. Next base: position 3,653 of record JAXQQM020060393.1, on the reverse strand, counting down.
TCTGCAATCAGGCTGGTACAGAAGAATTCTTCTTCTCCACTAGCCTAGCTTTTGTTCTTTTCAGTTAAAAAAAAAAAAAAAAAATTGTATAAGCCTGAAAACCAATCACTGATTGGCAGTCTTATACAGAAAATATTGGGTGAAAATCAGGAACACCTGACACCCTATATTTTCCAAAAAAAAAAATCTCTCTCTTTCATTTCACAAGTCTTGTGACCACCCACTCCATTCCATTCCACTTCATTCCATTTCATTTCACTTCATTTCACTCCATTCCATTTCATTTTATCTGTTTCATTCCATTTCATCACCATTCCACTTCATTTTATCTATTTCATTCCATTTCATCAATAAAATTCTTTTTCATAACCATTTCCATCTAGTCATTTGTCATCCGTTCATGTTCATTCACCAAATAATAGTTGTGTCAGTTTCCGCAGCTGACATCTGTTTCCGCAGCTGACACCAGTTTCCGCAGCCAGAAGCAGATTCCGCAGCTACTACTCTGTTTTCAAAAGAATGTATAGCCAGATGTTATTTCCATAATCATGAAATAAAATGCAGGTGAGAGGATCAAAAATGAAGACATGGAGCATTCAAGACACCAATAAAGAGCAACTAGTTGAAGACCAAGGGAAAAGGCAAAAGATTCCAAGGTATGAGTAAAATTCATTTCAAATAGCATTGAAAAACACATTTTTATATAGTTCTAAACCATAAGCTCCATCCATTATGTGCAATGATTATATTGACAACTTCCGTAACCCTTTCACAATCTCCATATGATCCTCCTGCATTCATTCTCAAACGATTCCATAATTAAACCCCCGATCTTCACTCATATTCCGATATTCCACCGGTGACAATGAGACGTAATTGATTTGACCACGGACTCTTACAGCCGCATAAATCCATAGCCGTTGTTTAAACGTGCTCACATTTATTTCGCAGCCACCAAATTTCAAAACACTGCCGGATGTGTTATACTCTGTTAATCTCACAGCCGTATCTCTGTCGTGCTCACGAAAACCCCTCTCTGTTCTGTTCACTCCATTTCGTTCTCTATTACGCTATAGTCTGTATACCCACTCTCTGATATCTACCCACAGTCATTGTGCTCATCTCCGTGCATTCAGCCGTTCTATTTCCATTGAACCCTCACGCAGACAAATTTGTGAAGAGCAGAAAGAAGAATGGGTAAATTGCTAAGAGCAGAACCGGAAGGACCTAAGTTCATGGAGGGATATCCGCAAGTAAGGGATATATTGAAGAAAGCAAAGTGGCTGCGGTTTATCCATAAATTCAGAGGTTATCATAAAGAAGTGACAAAGGCATTTGCAAGGTCATTCAATGGCTTGGAAGTAGAGATTGGAGACCTTAAGTTTGTGGTCAATGAAGCATCTATAGCATCTACCATGGAACTTCTTCAAGAGGGTGAGCGTTGGTTTAAGAATAAAAGCATTAGTGATGAAGCCTGGAGAAAAATCTTACGAAACCAAGGTATGGACATAACTATTTTTAAAAGAGGAATTCCTGTTCATGCATTGAAAGAGGAATGGGCTACTTTGCTGCTAGTTGTTCAAAAATTCATTACCTATGAAGGCCGTTTTGGGTCCATGTATATGTACCATACCAGATTGCTGATGAATTTTCTAGATAATCAAACTCTCAATCTCCCATATTTTCTATTAAATAGTTTGAAGAAAATGTATGTGACTGTTCAGAAGCATTTAGGAGATGTAGAACCACATCTATATCACCACGGTCTTGTAAAAATTTTGATTGAAAAAGAGTTAAAGGAGAAGAAAGACACATGGGAACAATTTTTGGTTAGAAATTTCTTTGAGGAACCTCAGGAAATTCCTGAAGGTAGTACAACAAGAAGGAGTAGAAGAAAAAGAATAAATGATGAAACTCAAATTACTCCTACTCAAGAAATTCCTAAAGGTAGCACAACAAGAAGAAGTAGGAGAAAAAGAACAATTGATGAAATTCAAAATACTCCTACTACTACAATTGAAAGAACTGATAGGGAAGAGAGACTGTCAAAGAGGAAGAAGAAAGAAATCAAGGGTAAGAAGCCAATAACACCAAAAGAGAGAAAAACTATTGAGGCTATACATCAAACCTCTTCTGAAGAAGAAGAAGATCATCAAGTGTTATCTGAAAGATTAGTTTATCTTCAAAAACGGTCATCTATGGCCAAGAAGACAGAGAAAGGAAAACAAAAACAAAAGGATAGTGTACCACAGCGTGTGAGAAGAAGCAGCAGACTTAAGGGGAAATTGAGGAAAACACAAATGAAGGGTCCTCATTTCATTGATTTGGGAGAGGAAACATCTGAACAGTCCCCAACTGACCATAGTCCATCTCAGTCAGTTAGTGAACCTGGTTCATTTCATTCTCAGTCAGACATTGAACATACTCCATCCTATTCTCAGCAAGATGTTGATGTAAGCCCTTCTCAACCAGATTTTGAAAATAACTCTCCTTCACGGCATTTTGGGGATAGCCCAATAAAAATGACACCTGAAATAGACCCCAAGCAGCAGGAAGTATATGACTATATAGAGTCTTTGGAAAAGGCAGCTACAGGTCCAAGTACTTCGTCCATTCAGCCTCATACATTGCAGGATGATTTAGTCCAATCACTAAAACAGGAAATTTTTGAGCTAGAGCTTTTAAATAGGCACATCAAAAATGAAAATGAGACATTGAAAGAACAAGGCAAATTGGACAAAATCATCCATGATAATACCATGCTACATCTAGGAATATGGCAGAAGAAGAACAAGAAATTGAAAAGGAAATCCCAGAAGTTGAACAGAGCACTGGTTAATATCAAATTTAGGTGCTTAATGAAGAAACCCAGAATGTTGGCAGCACCAAGGAAGAGGAGGAGAGGATTAGATGTGCTGGCTGAAGTGTCAAGGCATATGAACTAAGGAAGGAATATCAAAATTTTGGTTGCATGAGGACATGCAACACCTTCACAGTGGGGGTATGTTGAGTCTCAATTCTGCATCTTTTCCATACACTTTTCTATACCTTTTTCACTCACATGAACCTCCCAAGTTGTCAATATCATTGTATATTTATTGCAAAAGAGCATCTAACATGGTTTTTAATTATATTTTTGTGTCTGCTGTTTGATTTAGATTTTGTTCATTTAGCTGCGGAATCTTGCCACTTTCCGCAGCTGCTGCAACTTTCCGCAACCATTTTGTGAAACTCTATGTTACAGGTGTCTACAGGAAAAACGAGCCACATGGGCAAGTCAGAAATGATGTGGACATGGTTCGTGTCCTATTGGCTCGAGCAAACTCATCTAAAGAAGTTGCGGTCAAAGGTGTCCAAATGGAAGTCAACCGTAGAGTCCCACAGTGACAGGACTCTGTTTCGTGTCACGTGAAGGTTCATATGGCCATTTCTGAATTGCGGAGGACAAATCAACATCTGTACATGGCTCCATAGCCGAATTCAAACATCCACTCCTCATAGATTTACTTTTCAATACGGCCATGATCCTAGATCCGTGGACGTAATGGTCTACGTGTTCTCCACCAGCATAAACTTTAGGAATTAGTTATGTTTCTTTTGTTATAAATAACGCGTTTGCATACGCATATGGGATTAGTCTATGTTAGTCTCTG
>JAXQQM020082020.1:0-192089 GCA_034641835.2 Pinus albicaulis | reverse complement strand
AAACTATGACCATGGTTGGCCATGAGTGATTTTCATATTGAGACAATATTTGTTAGAATGTGACATTTGATCATGGATGACATTGATCGATTATTCATATTATAAACCAAAAGAACTAATAAACCCAAGGGTTTAATATTATAAACCAAAGGAATTGGTGAACCCAAGGGGATTGATTTAAACATTGAGACAATTGTTCTCACAATGCGACATTTGATCATGGGATGAAATTGATCGATTATTCATATTATAAACCAAAAGAACTAATAAACCCAAGGGTTTAATATTATAAACCAAAGGAATTGGTGAACCCAAGGGAATTGATTTAAACATTGAGACAATTGTTGTCACAATGATATGTTGGACGAACTATGACCATGGTTGGTCATGGGTGATTTTCATGTTGAGACAATATTTGTCAGAATATGACATTTGATCATGGATGACATTGATTTATTATTCATATTATAAATCAAAAGATCTAATAAACCCAAGGGTTTAATATTATAAACCAAAGGAATTGTTGAACCCAAGGGAAAACCATTACCCAACAAATATTAAAACCTAAGGGATCTAATAAATCTAATAAGGGCTAAGGGAATTATTAAAAACAATAGAGATTAATAAACCTAAGGGTTTAATATTGTAAACCAAAGGAATTATTGGAACCTATGGAAACCATTACCCAACAAATTATAAACCAAAGGAATTGGTGAACCCAAGGGAATTGATTTGAAGATTGAGACAATTGTTGTCACAATGCGACGTTCGACCAACTATGACCATGGTTGGCCATGGGTGATTTTCATATTGAGACAATGTTTGTCAGAATGTGACATTTGATCATGGATGACATTGATCGATTATTTATATTATAAACCAAAAAAACTAATAAACCCAAGGGTTTAATATTATAAACCAAAGGAATTGGTGAACCCAAGGGAAAACCATTACCCAACAAATTATAAACCAAAGGAATTGGTGAACCCAAGGGAATTCATTTAAACATTGAGACAATTGTTGTCACAATGCGACGTTGTACCAAGTATGACCATGGTTGGCCATGGCTGATTTCATATTCAGACAATTTGATGATGGATGACATTGATCGATTATTCATATTATAAACCAAAAGAACTAATAAACCCAAGGGTTCAATATTATAAACCAAAGGAATTGGTGAACCAAGGGGATTGATTTAAACATTGAGACAATTGTTCTGAATAAAGATTTGGATCATGGATGACATTGATCGATTATTCATATTATAAACCAAAAGAACTAATAACCTCAAGTGTTTAATATTATAAACCAAAGGAATTGGGTGAACCCTGTGGAATCGATTTAAATATTGAGACAATTGTTGTCACAATGCGACGTTCGACCAATTATGACCATGGTTGGCCATGGGTGATATTCATATTGAGACAATGTTTGTTAGAATGTGACATTTGATCGTGGATGACATTGATCGATTATTCATATTATAAATCAAAAGAACTAATAAACCCAAGGGTTTAATATTATAAACCAAAAGAATTAGTGAACCCAAGGGAAAACCATTACCCAACAAATATTAAAAACCTAAGGGATCAATAAGGCTAAGGGAAATATTAAAAACAATAGAGATTAATAAAACCTAAGGGTTTAATATTGTAAACCAAAGGAATTATTGAACCCAAGGGAAAACCATTACCCAACAAATTATAAACTAAAAGAATTGATGAACCCAAGGGAATTGATTTAAACATTGAGACAATTTTTGTCACAATGCGACGTTCGACCAACTATGACCATGGTTGGCCATGGGTGATTTTCATATTGAGACAATGTTTGTCAGAATGTGACATTTGAGCATGGATGACATTGATCAATTATTTATATTATAAACCAAAATAACTAATAAACCCAAGGGTTTAATATTATAAACCAAAGGAATTGGTGAACCCAAGGGAAAACCATTACCCAACAAATTATAAACCAAAGGAATTGGTGAACCCAACGGAATTCATTTAAACATTGAGACAAAATTGTTGTCACAATGCGATTTCACCAAGTATGACCATGGTTGGTCATGGCCGATTTCATATCTCGTACAATTTGATGATGGATGACATTGATCGATTATTCATATTATAAACCAAAAGAACTAATAAACCCAAGGGTTCAATATTATAAACCAAAGGAATTGGTGAACCCAAGGGGATTGGATTTAAACATTAATAACACTTAATGCAGCATTTGATCATGGATGACATTGATCGATTATTCATATTATAAACCAAAAGAACTAATAACCCCAAGGGTTTAATATTATAAACCAAAGGAATTGGTGAACCCAAGGGAATTGATTTAAACATTCAGGCAATTGTTGTCACAATGCGACGTTCGACCAACTATGACCATGGTTGGACATGGGTGATTTTCATATTGAGACAATGTTTTTCAGAATGTGACATTCGAGCATGGATGACATTGATCGATTATTCATATTATAAATCAAAAGAACTAATAAACCCAAGGGTTTAATATTATAAACCAAAAAAATTTGTGAACCCAAGGGAAAACCATTACCGAACAAATATTAAAAACCTAAGGGATCAATAAGGGTAACGGAAATATTAAAAACAATAGAGATTAATAAAACCTAAGGGTTTAATATTATAAACCAAAGGAATTGGTGAAACCAAGGGAAAACCATTACCCAACAAATTATAAACCAAAGAAATTGGTGAACCCAAGGGAATTGATTTAAACATTGAGACAATTGTTGTCACAATGTGACGTTCGACCAACTATGACCATGGTTGGCCATGGGTGATTTTCATATTGAGACAATGTTTGTCAGAATGTGACATTTGAGCATGGACGACATTGATCAATTATTTATATTATAAACCAAAATAACTAATAAACCCAAGGGTTTAATATTATAAACCAAAGGAATTGGTGAACCCAAGGGAAAACCATTACCCAACAAATTATAAACCAAAGGAATTGGTGAACCCAACGGAATTCATTTAAACATTGAGACAATTGTTGTCACAATGCGACGTTGTACCAAGTATGACCATGGTTGGCCATGGCTGATTTCATATTCAGACAATTTGATGATGGATGACATTGATCGATTATTCATATTATAAACCAAAAGAACTAATAAACCCAAGGGTTCAATATTATAAACCAAAGGAATTGGTGAACCCAAGGGGATTGATTTAAACATTGAGACAATTGTTCTCACAATGCAGCATTTGATCATGGATGACATTGATCGATTATTCATATTATAAACCAAAAGAACTAATAACCCCAAGGGTTTAATATTATAAACCAAAGGAATTGGTGAACCCCAGGGAACTGATTTAAATATTGAGACAATTGTTGTCACGATGCGACGTTCGACCAACTATGATCATGGTTGGCCATGGGTGATATTCATATTGAGACAATGTTTGTCAGAATGTGACATTTGATCGTGCATGACATTGATCAATTATTCATATTATAAACCAAAAGAACTAATAAACCCAAGTGTTTAATATTATAAACCAAAAGAATTGGTGAACCCATAAACACAAATAACTAATAACCCCAAGGGTTTAATATTACAAACCAAAGGAATTGGTGAACCCAAGGGAATTGATTTAAATATTGAGACAATTGTTGTCACAATGCGACGTTCGACCAACTATGACCATGGTTGTCCATGGGTGATATTCATATTGAGACAATGTTTGTTAGAATGTGACATTTGATCGTGGATGACATTGATCGATTATTCATATTATAAACCAAAAGAACTAGTAAACCCAAGGGTTTAATATTATAAACCAAAAGAATTAGTGAACCCAAGGGAAAACCATTACCCAACAAATATTAAAAACCTAAGGGATCAATAAGGCTAAGGAAAATATTAAAAACAATAGAGATTAATAAAACCTAAGGGTTTAATATTATAAACCAAAGGAATTAGTGAACCCAAGGGAAAGCCATTACCCAACAAATTATAAACCAAAAGAATTGATGAACCCAAGGGAATTGATTTAAACATTGAGACAATTGTTGTCACAATGCGACGTTCGACCAACTATGACCATGGTTGGCCATGGGTGATTTTCATATTGAGACAATGTTTGTCAGAATGTGGCATTTGAGCATGGATGACATTGATCAATTATTTATATTATAAACCAAAATAGCTAATAAACCCAAGGGTTTAATATTACAAACCAAAGGAATTGGTGAACCCAAGGGAAAACCATTACCCAACAAATTATAAACCAAAGGAATTGGTGAACCCAAGGGAATTCATTTAAACATTGAGACAATTTTTGTCACAATGCGACGTTGTACCAAGTATGACGATGGTTGGCCATGGCTGATTTCATATTCAGAAAATTTGATGATGGATGACATTGATCGATTATTCATATTATAAACCAAAAGAACTAATAAACCCAAGGGTACAATATTATAAACCAAAGGAATTGGTGAACCCAAGGGAATTGATTTAAACATTGAGACAGTTGTTGTCACAATGCGACATTTGACCAACTATGACCATGGTTGGCCATGAGTGATTGTCATATTGAGACAATATTTGTCAGAATGTGACATTTGATCATGGATGACATTGATTAATTATTCATATTATAAACCAAAAGAACTAATAAACCCAAGGGTTTAATATTATAAACCAAAGGAATTGGTGAACCCAAGGGGATTGATTTAAACATTGAGACAATTTTTCTCACAATGCAACATTTGATCATGGATGACATTGATCGATTATTCATATTATAAACCAAAAGAACTAATAACCCCAAGGGTTTAATATTATAAACCAAAGGAATTGGTGAACCCAAGGGAACTAATTTAAATATTGAGACAATTGTTGTCACAATGCGACGTTCGACCAACTATGACCATGGTTGGCCATGGGTGATATTCATATTGAGGCAATGTTTGTCAGAATGTGACATTTGATCGTGCATGACATTGATCGATTATTTTTAATATTATAAACCAAAGGAATTGGTGAACCCAAGGGAATTGATTTAAGCATTGAGACAATTTTTGTCACAATGCAACATTCGACCAACTATGACCATGGTTGGCCATGAGTGATTTTAGTAATGAGACAATATTTGCGAGAATGTGACATTTGGTCGTGGATGACGTTGATTGATTATTCATATTATAAACCAAAAGAACTAATAAACCCAAGGGTTTAATATTATAAACCAAAGGAATTGGTGAACCCAAGGGGATTGATTTAAAAATTGAGACAATTGTTCTCACAATGCGACATTTGATCATGGATGACATTGATCGATTATTCATATTATAAACCAAAAGAACTAATAACCCCAAGGGTTTAATATGATAAACCAGAGGAGTTAGTGGACCCAAGGGATAAATATTAAAAACCTAAGGTATAAATAATACTAAGGGCAATATTAAAAACAATAGAGATTAAAAAATCCAAGAGTTTAATACTATAAACCAAATCAATTGGTGAACCCAAGGGAAAACCATTACCCATAAAATTATAAACCAAAGGAATTGGTGAACCCAAGGGAATTGATTTAAACATTGAGACAATTGTTGTGACAAAGCAACGTTGGACCAACTATGACCAAGGTTGGCCATGGGTGATTTTCATATTCAGACAATATTTGTCAGAATGTGACATTTGATCATGGATGACATTGATCGATTATTCATATTATAAACCAAAAGAACTAATAAACCCAAGGGTTTAATATTATAAACCAAAGGAATTGGTGAACCCAAGGGACCACCATCACCCAACAAATTATAAACCAAAATAAATTGGTGAACCCAAGGGAATTGATTTAAACATTGAGAGAATTGTTGTCATAATGCGACGTAGGACCAACTATGACTAGGGTTGGCCATGGGTGATTTTCATATTGAGACAATATTTGTCAGAATGTCACATTTGATCATAGATGACATTGACCAATTATTCATATTATAAATCAAAAGAACTAATAAACCCAAGAGTTTAATATTATAAACCAAAGGAATTGGTGAACCCAAGCGACAACCATCACCCAACAAATTATAAACCAAAAGGAATTGGTGAACCCAAGGGAATTGATTTAAACATTGAGACCATTGCTGTCACAATGCGACATTTGATCATGGATGACATTGATCGATTATTCATATTATAAACCAAAAGAACTAATAACCCCAAGGGTTTAATATTATAAACCAAAGGAATTGGTGAACCCAAGGGAATTTATTTAAACATTGAGACAATTGTTGTTACAATGCAACGTTCGACCAACTATGACCATGGTTGGCCATGAATGATTTTCATATTGAGACAATATTTGTCAGAATGTGACATTTCATCATGGATGACATTGATCGATTATTCATATTGTAAACCAAAAGAAGTAATAAACCCAAGGATTTAATATTATAAACCAAAGGAATTGGAAAACACAAGAGAAAACTGTTACCCAACAAATTAGTATTAGAAATAAAATTTATTAATAAACTTGAGTGATTAATAAATTCGGTTTAAGGATCAATAAAATTAATAAAAAATATATATATATAACCAAAGAAATTAATAAACAGTAATAATTAACCGAACATATTATTCATATTATAAACCAAAAGAAGTAATAACCCAAGGGTTTAATATTAGAAAACAAAGGAATTGGTGAACCCAATTCCTTTTTTTTCTTATTATAAACTAAAGGAATTGGGGAACCTAAGGGAAAAATATTAAAAACATAAGAGATAAACAAAGCCAAGGGATACCTATAAAAAACAAAAAAAATTAGTAAACTCACATGACTTTAATATTATAAACCGAGGGGAATAAACATGGTTTACCATGCTTGATTTAAACATTGAGACAATTGTTGTCACAATGTGACATTGGACCAATTATGACCATGGTTGGCCATGGGTGATTTTCATATTGAGACAATATTTGTCAGAATGTGACAATATAAATATAAATATATTTATATTTATATTGTATTTATATTTATGTTGATGTGATTAATACAAATTTCACAATATTGTATTTATAAAATTAATCTCTTGGGTTTATTAAGGTATATAATTATATGTTTTATAATACTAATTTTGTGTCTAACTTAGATTTATAATCTTGGATATATTGTCACGTCTCCCAAACCCAATTTTTTATTTTTATTTTATTTTTATTTTTTTTTCTTTTTTTTTATACCATGGGATTCTGTTATTATTTAGTAATGTCATAGTTTTTATACTGAATCGCCTACAATGCAGACTGTTATCTGGGGTTAGATTCTTTTCAGTACTTACAGACAGCCCTGAATACAAGAATTTCTATGAGGATTTTTGGGCTTAACCTCCCCTCTTCTCAGTTCATATAGTAGATTATATATCTACATATTTTACCTTGTATTTCTCAGGTTTTCTGTGCAGGATGATCACTAGGCCCTTCATCAAACTTCCCAGTTTGCCGGCCTGCTCATATTTCCATATGTTAAAGTTCTAGCATCGAAGTATAGATGTATGCCTCCTCACATACATCTATCTCTATGCAATTCACCACCATTGCTCCACTACTTTCCCAGTAGTTCTCTGGATGGTAACCAGATGCTCTTGTTCATGGTATTTTACACATGCTTACCATCTTCCCTCACACAGACTGTTATTACACAATATATTTTGCAATAGGCTTTTTCCCCCCCTTATTTGTTTGTTATAACCATTCAGCATGTATGACACTATGGTACAGATTCAATTGTTCCATGGAAACTAGGAAACAACTCCTCTTGCTTCACTCCAAGGGATGGAGAGAATACTGAATTGGATAGTTTTGAATCCCTATTGTTAGATCCTCGTACTTAGTTAGGATTCAACTTCTACTTTCAGATGATTATACTTACATTTAATAGAATAATTTAAATTCTAACTGTTACCATTCTCTCCATTGGAACATACATACTGAACCTCATACGACTATCACAGGGTTATTGTTTCTTACTTTCTGTTATTGGTTACAGGGGGTTCTGTGCCATCCGTATTGTTATGATAGGTTTAGTTGTTTGGAACTGACTGTTCATGGTTACTGGTTTGTTACCATTTTCTGTTCCTACACACAAAACTTAAATACTCCTTTCAAAGATATCAAGCTATACCCATACATAGTTATTAGATTTGCTGTTTAACTAATCTATCATCTCAAATCTCCTTATTACCAGGTACTCATACCTACACCCAACCATTTGTCTCTACTGTCAATAGTTGTATTTGCAATTACATAAGTTACTGAACCATTAATCCATCTAACGGTGGCATACTGCAACTTAACATACAATTCATACATTCCATAATGCACTATAACATTGAAATTTCATAAATTGCATAAAGGACTATAACCTCACAATTTCATAAATTGCATAAAGGAATATAACATCACAATTTTATAATTTGCATAAAGGAATATAACATCACAATTTCATAAAACAGGGATACATTTAACACAGACTTACAGATATCTCCAAATGTATGCATGCACACCTCAACTATGACCAGTCCTCCCAACCTTAGAATCCTCTTTATCTCCCAGGATTCACCCCCGAGCAGAGATCCTCCAAGAACAGACTAACCTCAATCTGTTCTGGAGCAGCTTATTTAAGCTGTGCTTTCCCCAAAGCCTGTTTCCAATTCTGCGTCCAGAATTTCAGGATGCTTTATTCCCGTTTAGCCTAGGCTTCCCATTTTGGGACTCTTTAAAGCTGCTTTAAGCTTTTCCTCAGCTTTTCCAGCTTTTTCTCACCTCTTCCCAACTACTCCTCTTCATTGGGGGAAATTTAGATTTTTCCTCAAAAATCTAAATTAGAAATAATTTATTTCAAGGATTTTTGAAAGATTTGGGGAAAGTCTTTTCCTTTTCCATTACCTCATGGATTAGGCATGTGATCTCACTTTCTCATCTGGTCATAGTGCATGCACAATATTTTATTTATTTTTCATAATTAAGTATTTAACCATATCCACATAACAATTATCCATTGGGGTCCACTACCTTATGGATGTATGTTCAAATGTCAAATTTGAAAAGCATAGAACTTGGGGGTGTTACATATTCCCCCTCTGAAAATAAACACCGTCCTCGGTGTTGACAACTATCGACTTAGTTCATTTTGAACTTAATTATGAATTCTTTTCCATCATCTTAGCTTCTCTGTTCCATGTAGCTTTTCAGCAGTAAAGTGCTCCACTGCACCTTTACTCTAGCTACTATTCGTTTTCGCAATTCAATTCCTTCTCGCTTTCATCTTTGAAGCGACTCTGGAAGGAAATTCCTCTTCTGGTTCCACCTGGACCACATTTCAAATCAATCATGTGAGAAGCATCCTGTACAAAATTTCTAACTTTTCTTTTCCAACAAGGAGACATGAAATACATCAGGAAATTTAATAAGCAATGGAGGACTAATGTATAATCCATTAGTTTCCAGCAGAGTACTCTCCTGCCTCCACTCTATTTACTGATGCCTTATGCAGTTGGTTTTCTTCCTACTTCTCTGCAAGAAGTCTGTATGGAAGATCTTTTATTCTGGTTTCTCTGTCCACAATTCATACCAATGTAAGTAATATCAGGTACATATAATTGATAATTCACAACAGCATTCTTCATTTCAATAACTTAAGACATTCAGTTATTAATCAAACCGTTCAGGTTCATAATAGTTTAGTGCACTTTTAGTACACCACTTATCCTTTCTTGTTTCTTTAGAGAAGTTTTTTCCTCCCTCAACTTGGTCCACTTCAGCTTTTCTGGAGTTTCTAGGTGATTTATCTTCACCTTTTTCCTTCTTGTTTCCAGAGTGTACAATTTTCCTGTTACACACTTGGCTAACCAATTGGACAATTTTTCATTAGTACTCATAAATGAATGAAAACCGTTGTATTATAAGCATGATTATGCTTACCTTTTTTTTTTTTTTTTCGGTTCATCGTTGTACTTCCAGTACCTTCTCATCATTTTTTTTTCGTAGTTATATGATTTCACACTATTTCCCCCTTTCTTTGAATTTAAGACTCAGGAAAAATTTCATAAAATTGATACCAACAACATTTTATAGTGTGAATGCATGTAATTATTATCATTTGTCCCATTCACAAGTATTACTACTTGATAATGTCAAAATAGAATTTGACACAATTTTCCCCCTTTTAAAGAATTACCATAATTTATACAATTTCAAAAAAAAATTCTTCATATTCTACTGGGACCACTTATTCTACCACCATAGTATTTATTACTCCTTTAATCATAATTAGAGCAATAATAATCAGCCATATGATAAAATATGTTCTTCCCTTGTACTTGCAGTTTTTTTTTTTCAAGGTGACTTCACTTTTAATAATCCCCAGTGAATTAGTATAAAGTTTGAGAAATAACTTAACATGTATGAAGATATTATATTCATACAACTCAACAGGGTTAACATTATAACATACAATCAGATCGCCTATATTTATAATGTTACTTGTAGATTTTAACTTATGTCCCACGTGCAATTTGTTTCATTTTAAATTATCCTCAATTCCACCACATTGTATATATATCCACCAAACATATATATACTATATATATAATCCAAAGAGTTTAATTAATACTCCTTAAATTTTTTTTTCTTATTTAATGTACTATACCTTCGTACCAACTTACATTTTTCCTTCGTGATGGACTTATAAAGTTTTAATTTGAACCAATACAAGGACAATTGAGAATTTACAACTTATATTTAACATACCTCTATTAAATATAAATTGTCCCTTTTTCTTTTTCAAAGTAACTTGTAATGAAATAGTTAACTAAATACACCTCTTTGGAATTTATCCACCAGATTAAACTTTAATTTAAACACCACCTCTTTAACTTAAAGTTTAAGGTCTACTTTAATTAAAATCCGCCTCCTCTAAAATTTCTTTTATTGGACTTTAATTTAACTCCACTCCTTTAAATTAAAGTTTAAAGTCTCCTTTAATTAAAACCCATAAAGTGAATACTTTACCCTTTTAAACTATTATTTCATTTCATATAATGTAAGAATGGATATATCACCCTTTTCGAATTCCATGCCACCCACTCAATTAACCATTCTTTAATTATAACTGAGAAAATAAAGGGTTATATAAGATTTACATCAACTATGATTATCATAAAAGGGACTATATGAAGTTCCCATCGATTTTCTTCATTACCATATATATATAAGGGTTCTATTTGTTAAAATAGTTACCTTATCATTACTTTTCCTCCAACCACTTACACGTATATACTTATCTTTCCATATAAATTACACCCATACAAATATGGTTTTTTTCCCTTGTATGTATAGACGATACCCCTTTTTCTCATATCTTTCATTCGCTCTTATACATACATATCCCTATATACATATATCATTCATAATCCCCTAACTTTGTTAAACACCTAGATGTATATCAATTGATACTTATATATCATTCATACCATTTTTCTACTTTTCATATTCTTATATACAATTCTATTTACCCAACAGCTATTTCGTTTTTGCTCTTGTAGCTATATAATTAGAGGGGCCTCTACTCTTTTTACTAACTTTGATCTTCCACATATACATATATGAATATTTATACATATAAAACTTTAACCTCTATACATATAACTATAACAACTTCTATGTATATAATTCTCAAAACCTATATATATAATGCTTGTCGTACTAGTCAATGTTCCTTGTTGACTTACGTTTATACAAAGTGAGTTGTAACCCAATGGTCCATGTCACGATCCAACAAGTGGTTTTCTGTATTACCAAGTGAACTATTTGCATTTTTTTTTTTTTTACCACGACAGTGAGATTACGTGTCTGCACCTCCTTACGGGGTCACGATGGGATTTTTCAACTATTCCCGTTGTTCAACCAAACCCTAATCCGCCTGAATTTACATTTCTTGGATTCGTGTTTTTATTTTTCTTTTCGTCATTGCTATTGCTTGTTCAAGTTTAATCGACGTGCCATTGCGTGGTTGTATGACAGGTTTGCGGGCAGGAAAAAAGGAGAAAAGCTGGTACAACGAGATCCGATTTTTTTGTTGAAACTTCTGCACGCGTCCCGCACTCTTTTTCGCCGCCGGCTAACGGTTTACACGTTAATCTAACGCTGGTTCAGGATCAGAACGGCTTCTGATAAAAGCTGTACCACACCTCCTGACGCAAGAAATCACAGCGCACCGCCAGTGTAAACAGGAAGAGTCTTTTCGAGGGCTATACGCTATGATTTAACAGAGTTTTTTGCTGGCAAGGTACCTTGGAACAGATTTAATTATTAATATACTTACAGTCGATTGTCCTGATCGCCGCGCGGTTTGATACTCCAAATCCCTCTTGGGATTTCATGAAGGAGCGTATCTATAGAGTGATAATGTAACCGTATACCGATTTGTGTTCTAGGGTTTCTCATTCCCCTTATTAACCCTTTTCCCTTCCACAAGTCATTGTGTTTGGTCGAATGAAGGGTTTACGGGCGGCATGTCCTGTAGTCATATTTTCTTAGTGTCAAAGGTCTCTCGCTCCCCATTTTTCTATTCCCCTACCCTCGGTTTTTTTTTCCCACGGGGTCGATTGTTTAACTTCTTTTTCCTGGTTATACAAACCTTCAAGAGTAGTTCGACGTATTATTTAAGCATAAGATTTTTCTCTTAACTTCAGCGTGTAGGTGCTGCAGAGATTGTGAATTCCGTACTTCTGTATTTCCATTTTTTTTTCTCTGCTAACCCTAATTTTTTTCTGCAGGGTTATGGATTCTACAGCGTATAGCGTTCCTGATTTTTACCTATGTCTTGCCTGTGAGATCTGTAAATGCCCTACTTATTATTCCGATTTTTGCAAACTCTCGATTTAACCCAGTCAATTAACTATTTGGGTTGTTTATGTACCCATAACAATATTCACTGTACATCTGATTTAATCGTGCATCTGAGAGGGTTATCATCGACAATTGATTCGTTGTCCCAGAAGATGGGTAGTTGCTACTGCGCTGGCGTCGTAAGGTTCTAACTCAGCGTGAAATTTTCATGATTTCTCTCCGCCTGGGATTGAAGTAACAACCCACTTTGACATAGTTCATACTCACGGGGATGATTAATACCTCCGTTGGGTTTTTTTTTTATACACGTCTTCGTTATGTTCCATATGGATAGTTATACATGTCACAGTTTTATTTTACATAGATAGATGCCTTATTGTTTTTAATCTACGGCTGTTACCCTGTGTGTGCAGTCTACTGAATCAATGGCCGCGAGCGCAGATTTCCTGTGAAATCTTGTCCTCAGATGCTACGGAGCAGTATAGTTTTACCGTTTACTTATTTTGTGTTATGCTGTAACTAATACCTAAGTTATTTACGCTCACAAATCCCTTGTGATTATGTATTAATATTCCAACTCTATTCTTTTTATTGGCTTTCGTTATCATTTGTATACCTATTCCAGCTCTCGGCGCAACCAAGATTTGGTATGGGTTAATTTGTTTTCGACCCCATATCGTTCTCGTAACCCTAGCCTGGGGTTTGACTTCGCTCTTTATTTCATTATATATATATCATAGTTAACTCTATTTCATGATTTATATTTCATAGGTATAAAGAGCATATGCGTATTTTTTTTTTTTTTTACTCTATTTCACTTGGGATTAGACTCATATATATATATATGTTTTGTTTTATAGCCATTCCATCTACTTCAATGGTTAGAAATTAAATTAAAACATAATATACTCTTTAACAATTGTGGCTCCAATAGTCTCGATTATCCTCACGGCCGTTATATTTATTTAGAACCAAAGTCATATATATGTAGAGTGAAATTTTTAATGCACGGCTTTTATGCTTGTTTAGCTTGGAGAGAGTACTACATATACTCCTAAAGTTTTTTTTTTTTTTATTGATTCCGCACCATAGTTTCAAAACTTCTATTAGGTTAATTGAGTTAATGTTGCAAATAGGTGAAATACACCTCTTATTAAGATATCTGACTCATATTTATGTAACCATATAAATATTTGATAAAATAGCTTTAGCATGGATACCCATTTTTTTTTTCGAATCTCAAAGTATTACATCCCTCTGATAGATATCGATGTATGATAATGAGGGTATAAATTACTTATAACCATGTATCCTAATAACCCTGTATCATAAGTTAATATAACAGGGTTATTAATATAATTTAATCCAACCTTGTTGAATTAATCATAAGTAGGATATTAAATTAATTATACCCAAGACTTATGTTTTTCCATTTATTCCAAGAAACTTTCTATTTCTGCTACTATATTCTCTAGCATATGTAGGAGCAGCTTTATCCCAGGTGTATATGTATATGTATATATAAATATATATATATACCTGTATAGGTATTCCAAAATCATTGAGTGGTATATCTACAATTAAGAATTCAGTCTTTGACTATTGATGTTTAGTTCAAGGTTAAAATAGACTTCTGTAGATAATATGCACTTTAAATGATAAAAATAATATAGCCTTTTGTAAATCAGAGTTTCTTTTCAGGCTAAGAATGTCAGCATACATACCCTAACCTCTTTGATTTATATATATATTTTTTTTCCTCTTAATGTACACCAATAGGTAGCCAATAACAATGGACTAGAGGAATTTAATTATACCTTAAATCTTTTGCTATACTACTTGTCTTCAAAGATTTAGGATAGATTTCGAAATGCAATCTAAATATTTATAACTGTCATAACAATCAGATAGAGTAGAGAGGCTCTCTTCTATAAATTTTGAAATGTCGTATTCTAAAACCTTAATTTTAGCTGTTGGTATTTATACCATGTAACATAAGCACTACTATACTCTTTTTCTAGCCTACACTTAGGCATCTGCATCTGATATCACATTTTTTTCCTACAGGAACAAAACAATAATTAATTGTCTGTAAAGGCTAAGTAACTACAGATTTAAACTAACTGTAGTACTAAATCAATCATAACCTTTAATTAAATTTTGTATGTAGCTCTTCATACTAATTTAAATATAAGAGTATCATCTCACTTCATACTTCTTATTTCTAGAAGTTTTTTTTTCCATCATGGATATATATATATATAGTCCACATGTACTATTTTTCTGGGAGATATTGGTTTCCCTATTATAGGTTTAACCACTCTGGTATATGAGTTTTCTCATATCACTCCCATATCAATATTTCTATCTCATCACAATCTGTTATATGTATACCTGAAAGGATATCCAAGATATTTGTATACTCGAAGTACTATTTTTAATATTCATAAATTTTATAACAGTTAACCATTTCCTTGTGAGCACATATCTTGCCCAATTTTTGAACTTTAGCTCCGATACCATTTGTCACGTCTCCCAAACCAATTTTTTTTTTTTTTTTTTTTTTTTTTTTTATACCATGGGATTCTGTTATTATTTAGTAATGTCATAGTTTTTATACTGAATCACCTACAATGCAGACTGTTATCTGGGGTTAGATTCTTTTCAGTACTTATAGACAGCCCTGAATACAAGAATTTCTATGAGGATTTTTGGGCTTAACCTCCCCTCTTCTCAGTTCATATAGTAGATTATATATCTACATATTTTACCTTGTATTTCTCAGGTTTTCTGTGCAGGATGATCACTAGGCCCTTCATCAAACTTCCCAGTTTTCCGGCCTGCCCATATTTCCATATGTTAAAGTTCTAGCATCGAAGTATAGATGTATGCCTCCTCACATACATCTATCTCTATGCAATTCACCACCATTGCTCCACTACTTTCCCAGTAGTTCTCTGGATGGTAACCAGATGCTCTTGTTCATGGTATTTTACACATGCTTACCATCTTCCCTCACACAGACTATTATTACACAATATATTTTGCAATAGGCTTTTTCCCCCCCTTATTTGTCTGTTATAACCATTCAGCATGTATGACACTATGGTACAGATTCAACTGTTCCATGGAAACTAGGAAACAGCTCCTCTTGCTTCACTCCAAGGGAAGGAGAGAATACTGAATTGGATAGTTTTGAATCCCTAGTGTTAGATCCTCGTACTTAGTTAGGATTCAACTTCTACTTTAAGATGATTATACTTACATTTAATAGAATAATTTAAATTCTAACTGTTACCATTCTCTCCATTGGAACATACATACTGAACCCCATACGACTATCACAGGGTTATTGTTTCTTACTTTCTGTTATTGGTTACAGGGGGTTCTGTGCCATCCGTATTGTTATGATAGGTTTAGTTGTTTGGAACTTACTGTTCATGGTTACTGGTTTGTTACCATTTTCTGTTTCTACACACAGAACTTAAATACTCCTTTCAAAGATATCAAGCTATACATATACATAGTTATTAGATTGGCTGTTTAACAAATCTATCATCTCAAATCTCATTATTACCAGGTACTCATACCTACACCCAACCATTTTTCTCTACTGTCAATAGTTGTATTTGCAATTACATAATGTACTGAACCATTAATCCATCTAACAGTGGCATACTGCAACTTAACATACAATTCATACATTCCCTAATGCACTATAACATTGCAATTTCATAAATTGCCTAAAGGATTATAACATCACAACTTCATAAATTTCATAAAAGCCTATAACATCACAATTTCATAAATTGCATAAAGGAATATCATATCACAATTTCATAAATGGCATAAAGGAGTATCATATCACAATTTCATAAATTGAGTAAAGGAATATAACATCACCATTTCATAAAAACAGAGATGATTAACACAGACTTACAGATATCTCCAAATTTATGCATGCACACCTCTACCATGACCAGTCCTCCCAACCATAGAATCCTCTTTATCTCCCAGGATTCACCCCCGAGCAGAGATCCTCCAAGAACAGACTAGCCTCAATTTGTTCTGGAGCAGCTTATTTAAGCTGTGCTTTCCCCAAGCCTGTTTCCAATTCTGCGTCCAGAATTTCAGGATGCTTTATTCCTGTTTAGCCTAGGCTTCCCATTCTGGGACTCTTTAAAGCTGCTTTAAGCTTTTCCTCAGCTTTTCCAGCTTTTTCTCACCTCTTCCCAACTACTCCTCTTCAATGGGGAAATTTAGATTTTTCCTCAAAAATCTAAATTAGAAATAATTTCTTTCAAGGATTTTTGAAAGATTTGGGGAAAGTCTTTTTTCCTTTTCCATTACCTCATGGATTAGGCATGCAATCTCACTTTCTCATCTGGTCATAGTGCATGCACAATATTTTATTTATTTTTCATAATTAAGTATTTAACCATATCCACATAACAATTATCCATTGGGGTCCACTCCCTTATGGATGTATGTTCAAATGTCAAATTTGAAAAGCATAGAACTTGGGGGTGTTACATATATAATATTAATCCCTTGGGTTTATTTCCCTACGTTTAATATTAATCCCTTGGGTATATTTTAGGTAGGGTTTATAACATTTTGAAATGTTGTGTTTTTGATATTGTTGTTTATAATATTGGAATTAATATTGAGTTTTATAATTTAAGGGTGTATAATATTAATATTGATATTAATCTCTTAGGTTTATTAATCTTTTGAGTTTAATCGTCCCTTGGGGTTATCTCAGACTTATAATCTTAACAATTGTAGGGTTTACAATATTTTTTTCTTGGCAAATTTGTCTATTTCTATTAGAAAAGCCTACAGTTACCATGATGGATTACAAAGAGTAGAGGCGAGGATATAGGAGATGAAGAAAATTCAACTTGTGTCTCATTGAGTAGGGAAGAGAGAAGCAAAAGATACAAGAAGAAAAGCAAGCAAGCCACAACACAAACACTGAAATTTACGCTAGAATATCCCCCAAAATGAGTTTCTTCCTCATTAGAACATTTATTCTTACAATATAAATCTTAGGGTTTAATATTAATAGTATTAGACATTTTTATAATACTATTAATATACTATAGTATTTACATATGACTCAATATTATTAATATTGTGATTATAATATAAATACATATAAAAGATATTGATAATTATTTTAATATGTTAATAAATGGATATTAATCATTAAAATAATATTGAGACACAAATAAGTATTATTAGTAATAACTTTATCCTATTATATTATTATATTTTTTTAATTTTGTTATATATATATATAGTCAATTTGTGATGGCCACGTTAACAATATATATCTAATCATTATTAGTGATTAATCAATATTTGTCACATAACATATTATTAGAGTGAATAAAAGTTTAAATTTATTTTTATTAATAATTATATTGTTAATTATTATATTCTTATTTATCAATATTAATGTTAATATTTTTTTTAACAATATTAATATTCTTAATAATATTAATATTACAATGTAGATATTATTATGTTAATAATACTAAATATAAAAAATTTAAAATTTTAAATACTTTATTAAGATTGTTAATATTACAAATATTATTTTTTAAACATTATTAATATTGTATTTAATGGTATTAAAAGTAATATTGCTTTCAATATTAATTCAATTCTTATTTTATTAATAATAATAATATAAATTTTAATATTATTTTTAAATATAATATAAAATTTATTATAAAGTCAACATTTTGCGAATATAAACATTAGACTTAAAATTTTAATCTTAGCTCTTTTGAATATATGTCATTATTCTGTGATTCAACTTTTAGCAAAACTAAAATATGATAATGAAATCTAATCCTATATATGTTCGCTCATATAATTAAAATTTTGCACAATATAAAATTCAATCATTTTATACATTTTTAATTAAAAAATATTATTTTCTATTTTAAACTTATTACATTTAATTTTTTTTTTTTTTTCAATGATAGTTTAGTTATATATATTTTTAATAACATCACATAATATTTCACGGTTTAAATTTATATATAATTTAAATAAAAATAGATTATTTTTAAAATTATTTAAAAAAAATATATATTCTATACCTAAAAACTTCGAACCAAAGCAATTTTACTGACCCATTCACAAACTCATGGGAACGCAAACCTGAAATCTTTCCACATTTTTTCGGATACCATGACCGCACCTCCCATGAAACTTTCCCACGTTGCTGCCTGCCACAAGGGCCATCTCTTTCATCGTTAAATAAAGGAAAACAATCTTACGCAGGATTTCACAGACTCGTGGGAATCTTGCTGCAAATAAGAACTTTTGTGTGTAAATCCTTGGCTTCGAGTCTGCTGTAAAAACTGCAAAGCACATGAGTCGATGATGGGCAAAATTGGGTATGCTAAATAGGGCGGACGTTGGAGAGCACCACTAACCCTGCTTCTTCTGTGTTTCATGGCTGAAACTACTGCCCAACCAGGTCATTCAACGTTCTATACTAAAGACACTCAGTAATTTCAAGATTAATCTTCATTTAAATACGTTGCATTAAAATATACTAAATGTACTGAAAATTTTAACTAATGTCAACTTTAATTCATATCTTTACAGGTCATTTAAGGGTGCTTCTAATGTTAGCTAAAGAAATGAAATGAAATCCCAATTCCAATTCCAGTTCCAGGTATGGCCCTATTATCTAGGGCCATACCTGAGTTCATCGTGCAATCACTATTCATATACGATTTCCCCGCGGCCCTTTTTGTAATGGATACAGTGCTCAAGTGAAAATATTAAATCAGATAATATGACAGGCATGATAATACATAGGAATAATATACTCGTGATCCCATCCCGTAAACCGTACTAGTACTGAATGATTCTTTCTCCATTGATTATGTACCCATTATTATTTGCGTTACCTTTCACAGACCAACCGTCCGGTACCTAATTTGTAATGGGGTTTTAATTTTGGATTACTTCTCTTCATAATGTGATTATAGGTTCTATCCCTCAACCCTGTAGATTTTTCTCTTAGTTCTCAGCATGAACTCTCTTCCTAGCAACTCCATCGACAGCTAAATTTCCGGTCAAGGTAAGTAACCTTTTTTGCAATGGTTACTCATTCTACCCCCCATTTTCTAGTTTTCACGTTATATTCCTTTGCCCTTGTTAGGTTCTGGAAACTCTGTCAGGTTTGGTCGAAGGTATCACGGCTGTTAGGAGCACATACACCGTTAATTAGCCAGGGTAAATTGTACCATACTCTCGACAACTTCTTAAGTGATCCTTATTTTAGGGTTTACAGGGTTTCATCATGGAGGACCTCCAATCAGATTTCACGTATCTGTCAGCTAAATTAAAATGGTGGACACATAAAAGTCGTTTAAAATATTCAGGACGCGGCAGAGCTTTACATTCAATAAAATTGCTGATGCACTAGATAATAGGGCCATACCTGGAACTGGAATTGGAATGGGGATTTCATTTCATTTCTTCAGCTAACATTAGAAGCGCCCTCAAATGACCTATAAAGATATAAAGATATGAATTAAAGTTGACATTAGTTAAAATTTTCAATACATTTAGTATATTTTAATGCAACGTATTACTGAGTGTCTTCAGTATAGAACGTTGAATGACCTGGTTGGGCAGTAGTTGCAGCCACGAAACACAGAAGAAGCAGGGTTAGTGGTGCTCTCCAACGTCTGCCCTATTTAGCATACCCAATTTTTCCCATCTTCGACTCACGTGCTTTGCAGTTTTTACAGCAGACTAGAAGCGAAGGACTTACACACAACAGTTCTTATTTGCAGCAAGATTCCCCCGAGTCTGTGAAATCCTGCGTAAGATTGTTTTCATTTATTTAATTGTGAGAGAGATGGCCGTTGTGGCAGGCACCGATGTGGGAACTGGAATCTTAGCTTTTTTGCCTGTTCGTTGGCTGAACCTTTCACTTTCTGAATCGCACCGCTTGCCGCCACCGCTTGCTGCCACTATGGCTCGTGTGAAAGGCATGGGACATGTTGCAGAACGATTTCAACACTTGGAGAAGATTTAATGTTTTGGTTTCCTTCTAATTGTTAATATTGATAGGTGGCAATTAATAAATGGCACAGTAAATTTTTAATCAAGATTTGTAAAAAATTAATTTAAGTACACTTTAAACATGTGATTTAGATATGCAAGGAAGTTAGTGGGGTAGATTTCATCCATTGATTGAGTGGTGACGACCAGAATATACCGACATCTTTCAATCTAGACCATCAGATCAAAAAGATTAATTAGGCTGATCAAAAAACATGCTCCTTCCGATAGGGGGTTATGCCTATCGGCGTAAAAATAATATTTATAGTTATATTTATTTTATGGTTTTAAGACAAGTTTTCATATTTCTAGTTGTTTGTGGTTTTAAATAAAAGTTTTTTTTTGCATCCTATTGAGGTATTTAGGGCACACAATATCTTCTGAAAAGTTACCCATCTACCTTAACCTTTTATCATAATACACCAGAGATGTATTTAGTGGTAAGCAAAAACAATTTAGTGCTAAGAAAGCTTTAACTTTATTCTATCAACAACAAACACATAAATAAATAATAAGAGAATATTTGTATGATTTTAATATTAGCATATTTTTATTTTTATTTACATGAATTTTTTTTTTTAATCCATCTAAACTTCTTATGTGATTAAATTAAGAGGATATTGAAAAGTTCATTAGCTTTAATCATTATATTAAACCATTATGTTTAATATGTTTTATATAATAGAAATAATTTTAATGATATAAAAAGTCATAATATGGATAATTCTAGTTACATTTGATGTTATTTAAAAAAAAAAAAACTATTTTGATTTTTTTCCAATATTATTATTATGTTTTTTTCATATTAAATTTTTACTTACAAAAATATTAAGAGGATTTTTATTTACAATATAGCTTATTTTTATCCACACAAATTTTTTTATATCATAGAAATTATCAAAAATACATGTTTATTTTATTAACCATATAACTAGAGTATTTCGAAATTTGACTCCTTGATATTAATTATGTTTCCCATTACGTTATTCTCAAATTATTTTTATTGGTTACATAAGATCCATCTTAGAAAACTACCCTACCTTGCTAAAGCTTTTATAGACACAAATCCACAGAAAAGTTGATACACATTTTCTTCTCCAATGAACCAATTCATTACCCTACCCTATCTATGATATTCTCAATATAAGTATCATAATTTTGTCTATTACCTATGTTATAGTCTCATGATAAAAAATCACACCATAAAATCCAATACTAGCCATTTAAAATCATTTTAAGTAAAATTATTTCCTTTGGCATCCAATTTTGGAAATGACAATTACCATCAAACAAAACAACTTCTAGTTGATGTTTACATGTATGGGATGTAAAAAGAGGACTAACCATCAATTTCCCACTGGGTTCAATATCCCAGATCAAATGTGTCTCCACTAATTGATAATAGAGTATGTCTTACCCACAAATACCACATTAATATTATCGAATATTTTCTATCAAAGAGAACACATTTTTCATTCCATAATTCCATTCCAACATTCAAACTATTCTTCTTTTTGAGGATATAGGAACTTCATATATGGTTGTTGGTAGCTAAATCACTCGATAACGAAATCTAAGACTATCGAGGTATTCCCACATTGTTCCATGGAAATAATATATTGAGCAATGGTTGTTAAGGCCATATTTAAGTTTACGAAGTTTAATGGATCTTTATTTTAGGCTTGTTTTCCTCAAGCATCCAACCTTGCTTTACATCCTTCATGTGCGAAAGTCTCCAATATTTGAATTTGGTATGTGCAATATGAAATGGTTTATTACATGTTTCTAGAGATATTATATCCTTACTCTAAAAAAGCTGGCCAACTCTTGGTGTTCTTCTATCACCTCTACTGGACTATTTAAATATTTATTTGAATCAAGCAATAATAACCCCCTTTTTAATTTGGGAAGGCTAATCATATATTTTATCTTAATTTTTGAAGCTTTTCGCTATTACATGAGATTCCCATGCATTATAAAAAAACCCACAATGTTATAGCCTACGATTTATGAAATACGAAATCGTTATATATAATGTTAACATTATATCTCCGCATAAAATAATTATATGTATAGTCAATGTTATACATTAGCATAAATATTTAAATAACTATATCTCCGCATAAAATAATTATGTATATTCAACATTATACATTAGCATAAAATCGTGATATGTATATTTAACATTATCTGCCTCACCATATATCTATTTTTCACCTTATATATGTATTTTATATCAATAAAATAGCTATGTATATTCCGTATTATATATCAGCGCGGCATATGATATATGCGCGGCTAGGACCTTTCATTATGATTGTTTTATAACCCGGTTTCCTGAGCGTGATAGAGATCATCGTCAAAGTACATCTGTTTATCATGAAAGTTGATAGTGCTCAGTAAGCTTGAATATGGGTTTCCAAACCCTAATCTTCATGTAGTGTTAACTCGCGTGATTTTTCTTCTCACGAGTTATGACCTGTGATGCACCCGTCTCGGCGTTTCATTGTTTTGATTCGTAAACTGCTAATATTTTTCTTTTCGCTGGATCGTATGCAGTGACAGTGTTGCGTGCGAGATTGGAGAAAGAGTTTGGTACACGACATTACACCGTATTTTGGGCTGGAAGAACCGAAATTGTACAGTTTTCCTGCGTTTTAAATTCGTCCGGATTTCACGTTGGCGTGTTCTTCCTTTCCGGTTCAGAAGCCCGCGTTTCAACACATGTACTCTTGCCTATGTGAAATTTCCACGTTTCATCACTAGCTGTAGTCGCAGGTGGGAAGGGGCCAATTTACAGGGTTGAGTTCAGCGTTTCGTCGATACCTTGACTACCGGTTGTATTGGAGGGAATTGAATAATATAAATAAATTCCTCCAAACTGTACTCCCGGTTGCTTGATTTGATCCCTACAATCCCCCTCGGGATCTCGTAAGGTTCGTGGTGGTTGAGAATTGATGCGCAAGTCTGAGATATGAATCTTTGCAGGTACAAAGGTCGGTTCTAAACCTAGGTTTCCTATTTTCTATTTTAAACCCTCGCATTTTCCTTTTCCTTTCAAGCTTCCTGGAGTTTTAATGGATGGATGTGTATAGTAGGTTGCAGTTGTGGTTCAACGCTGCATTTTAGCATGTGTTAACTAACTGTGTTGTGTGTTTTCAGGGTCAATGAAGTGATACCAAAATTTTTTCCTCATCCACGATTGAGGAGAGAGTTTGAAAACTGGAGAGGGAAGACCTTTGCTCCTTCTGCCAGGCAACAACGTTTTTCGGCTATCTATTTTACTCCCAAGCAAGTAAACCCCTGTTCATTCCAGACTCACCCTCCTTCTTCGATTTATTATTTCATTTAACTCATGTACAGTCTCTTCTTAATTCCTGACACGTTGGTTTTATTTTGTTTCAGGCGCAGAGAGGATTCACGGCCTTCTTCGTCTGCACTCTGCCCACTCAACATTCATATGTGTTCATGTTCCCGATCTCCGCCACTGTCAACTCTTCCAAGGTGCGGTTGAGACGCAGTTAGAATTTACGAGGTTGTGTTTAATTTGTTGCTGTAGGTATATTGGGGATTTGGTGCGCACGTCGGTGTGCAATTGCTAGGGGTTCCAGTTATTTCATTGCTGCGACCTCTAGTGCAATGATTGATGGTTTTACTGCTATTACATTTATCTATCCTTATTAACTGGGGAAAATAGGTATACTAGCATGTTTACAGTAAGAGGGTTTTCATTCGGTTTTTTTTTTTTTGGAAATCTGTCGACGTTCTAGTTCGGGTTAATATCATTTGAACCGGGGGACTCGGCTGTTACTCCACCTTCTCATACCCACACGATCTTACTTCGTTTAATTATTTTTTTCTGATGCTTGTATATACTGACGCGTAATGTTACATGGAATCCTGCATGTTAAGTTCATATGATGTTTTTAGTTTAACAAAAATACTCAATTAGCGAAACGATCAGGTTCAAGATTTGCGGACCTTTGTTGTCAATTAATGTTGCGGAAAACTTCTTTTATTTACATGCCGCGGAATATAACTAGAGTATCATCTCTGCGTGTACTGTTATAATGTCTAATGATTTACCTGTTTGGTTCTAGGTTCGGCTTTTATCCCTTATAATTGAAAAGAGTAGCAGAGAGGTAATATAATGTAACCCTTAATCATTTAGCGTCGCTGGTTGTTCATGTACCCGCGCATTTTCAACCCTAAAGAGGGGGTTCTGTCTAATTGATGTTAATCGGTAAATAATTGGTCAACCCTACACATATGCGCTATAATTTTTTTTCGTATCATGCCATTTTATTAATGTTTTGACATAGCTCTCCATTCAATTCTTATAGACATGATAAAATGATAAAAGTGTAATTGAAAGCCAGACGCACGGTGACGCACGATTTCACCGTTATATACATATATATAATGCATAATATTCTCGATTTTGCTTGATATAAATTGTATTGTAGCAGTAGTTTATAATATGTCATTTTGTTTTCCCCAAAACATTCTAATACACTTAACTTCGAGTTAGGGAAGCGCTTATGAGGGTAATATGATCTATGAAAAGTCGTTTATGAAAATGGCAAAAATTATATTATTCTACTCTAGTACATGGATATAAAATTTACATCAACCATCCAATTTCCCTCTTTATTTTAGTGTAACAATACTTAAATTCTCTTTTCTATGTATGGGTATATTTTTGATTATGGTATGAGATAGAAGTAGATTGCAACCCACACTTCAAATCTTCTATTGAAATAAGTATCTATAAACTAGTATTTTACAATCATGCATAATGACAAGGGTGCACTCCTTGGAGTTCCTTCTGCTAAAAGTAGAATAGATAATGAATATCAAATCAAGTAATTATTTTGTTTTTATATGTAGCCAATTCATACTAATGTAAGTAAATAAACCATTTTATTTTCAAGACATACCACTCATGCAGTAGACCAACCTCCCAACCGTAGAGTTCTACTTATCTTCCAGAACTCACCCCCGAGCTGAGACCACCTCCACCACTGATCAACCCCTTGATCTGCTTAGGAGCAACTTATTTAAGCTATTTTCCCCAAGCGTGTTTTCTAATTCTGCGTCCAGAATTGCAGGATGCTTTTCTTCCTGTTTGCCTAGGCTTCCCAATTTTGGGATTCTTTAAAGTTGTTTTATGCTTTTCCTCAGCTTTTCCAGCTTTCCACCTCTTCCCAAATACTTTCCTCGTCATTGGGGAAACTTTAGATTCTTCCTCAAATCTAAATTAGAAATAATTCCCTTCAAGGATTTCTGAAGGATTTTAGGGGAATACTTGCCTTATCCATCCTCATAGATTTAGCAAGTGGTCTCTAAATCTCATTCTTGGTCTATATGCACATCAGAAAGTTTATTTATTTCCTCAACTAAATATAAATTACATCCATAATGTATCTATCCTTTGGGGTCCACTCCCCTTAGGATTAAAGTTCAAATGTCAAACTTTAAAATTTCAACAGATAAATTGGGGGTGTTACATATTCCCCCTCTGAAAATAAACACCGTCCTCGGTGTTCTTATTCAACTACTAGAATTCACTTAAACAAAAATGTATATTTTTCCATCATTTCAGCTTCCCTTTCCCAGGTAGCTTTTTCAGCAGTAAAGTGCTTCCACTGCACTTTTACTCTGGCCACCGTTCTGTTTCTCAATTTAATTTCTTCCCACTCCAATATTTCAAGCGGTTCTGGTAGAAACTCCCCTTCTGGTTCCACCTGTACAACATTCCAATCAACTATGTGAGAAGCATCACGCACATATCTTTTTAATAATGAAACATGAAACACATTATGCACTCTAACATGGGGGGGTAAGGCCAGCTTGTAAGCCACTGGTCCCACCCTTTCTAATACTTCAAAAGGACCACAATGTCTAGGAGCCAGTTTTGCACAACTCCCAGCATAAAGTGTGCTCTTTTTGGGTTTAATACACAAATACACATGGTCTCCCACTTTGAATTCTCGGTGCACTCGTTTCTTATCAGCATAATTTTTCTGGCGATCTTGTGCTGTCTTGATGTTACTTTGTATCTGTGTGACAATTCTTTCCATCTCTTGTAGTGCATCTCGTCCCAACACCAGTTTTTCCTCTGGTTGGCTCCAGCTCAAAGGAGTACGGCACTTTCTCCCATAGAGTGCCTCAAACGGACTCATCTTAATAGAGGATTGGTAGCTATTATTATAGGCAAACTCAGCTAAATGCAGATACTTTTCCCACTTTGATGGCCTATCCATCACATACATTCTCAACATATCCTCCAAAATTTGATTAGTCCTTTCTGTCTGCCCGTCAGTTTGAGGGTGATAGGCAGTACTAAAATTCAGCTTAGTACCCATCCCTCCAAACAATCCTTTCCAAAACGTTGCTGTAAACTTAGCATCCCGATCTGAGACAATTACCTTGGGAACTCCATGAAGCCTTACTATCTCTTTCAGAAAAACATTTTCTACTTGAGCTGTTCCAAAGGTGGATTTCATTGGTATAAAGTGGGCAGCTTTTGTTAGCGTGTCTACTACTACCATTACAGAATCATGCTGATATTTGTTTTTGGGTAATCCTGTTATAAAGTCCATGGAAACTGTATCCCATTTCCATTCTGCAATTGGCAAAGGGTTCAAAAGTCCTGTTGGATGTTGATGCTCCACTTTGAGTAATTGACATTCCATGCACCTACTTAAATATTATGCTACATCTCTCTTCATTCCTGGCCAGAACAATTTCTTTTTCAGTGCGGTTAGCATTTTCTGATATCCTGGATGTCCTGCATATGGCTGTTTGTGATATTCATCCAGAATTTCTCTTTTCAAGGACTCTACCTGGGGAACATACAACCTATTTTTATAACAGATCATCCCTTGTTGGTTTTGAGTGAAATCAGTTTTCTCCTTTTTTCTGTAATTTCACTAAGAGAGTTTCATAGTTTTGATCCTGACTTGCTGCTTTTCTCACCAATTCTTCTATTTCAATTTGCGCACTACTTCCAATGTGGTTTATATTCTGACAAGCATTCCTGCTTAATGCATCAACAACTTTATTCTCTTTCCCCTTGATATGTTTTATATCCATATCAAATTCACTTAAAAAAGACATCCATCTGGCTTGTCTTGCATTCAGATCAGTTTGAGAGAAGAAATATTTGAGACTAATGTGATCAGTCATCAATGTGAAATTTTTCCCTAGCAGATAGTGTCGCCACATTTTCAAAGCATGGATAACAGCTGCTAATTCTAGATCATATGCACTATAATTCTGTTCATGAATTTTCAGTTTTCTAGATTCATAAGCAATAACTGAATTTTCCTGCAATAAGACTCCTCCCAACCCCTCTCTACATGCATCTGTACATATCACAAATTCTTTATCAGAATCCGCAATTTTCAGGATAGGGGCTGAAATTAGTTTTTTTTTTAATTTCTCAAAACTATTTTGGCATTTTTCAGTCCACACAAATTTAACACCCTTCCTTTGTAATGAGGTTATGGGATATGCTATAGCAGAAAATCTTTCTACAAATCTGCGATAATAGCCTTCAATTCCCATAAATGATCTTACTGCTGAAACATCAGTTGGGACTGGCCATTCTTTAATGGCTTTTATCTTTTCAGGGTCAACCGCCAACCCTTTTTCAGAAATAATATGACCCAGATATTGAATTTTATCTTTATAAAATTCACATTTGCTGAACTTGGCATATAGCTGATTTTCTTTTAAAGTCTGCAACACTATTCTCAGGTGTTCCTTATGTTCATCTTCATTTTTGGAGTAGACTAAAATATCATCTATGAACACAAGAACAAATTTATCCAAATACTTATTCAAAACACTGTTCATCAGACACATAAATGTGGCAGGGGCATTCGTCAAACCAAAAGGTAGGACTACAAATTCGTAATGCCCATACCTGGTTCGAAATGTTGTTTTGCTGATGTCTTCTTCTTTAATTCTAAGCTGGTGATAACCAGTCCTTAGGTCAATCTTGGAAAAGACTGAAGCTCCTCTCACTTGATCAAAAATATCATCAATTCTCGGTAAAGGGTATCTATTCTTAATGGTCAACTTGTTCAGTTGACGATAGTCAATGCACATCCTAAAAGTTCCATCTTTCTTTTTCACAAATAAAACCGGGGCTCCCCAAGGAGACACACTTGGTCTTATATACCCTTTATCTAACAATTCCTGTAATTGCATTTTCAGTTCCATTAGTTCAGGAGGACTCATTCGATAAGGTGCTCGGGAAACAGGTGTTGCTCCTGGTACCAAATCGATTGAAAAATCAATCTCTCTTTTGGGGGGGAGATGAGGGATTTCCCTGGGAAAGACTTCCTTAAATTCTCTGATTACTGGTACAGCATCCAGTAACTCTTCCTTAGTTTTATGTTCTATTTCTTCTACATGCACTGCATAAACTTGGTATCCCTTCCTAATTGCCCTTTTCAATTGTAAAGCTGAAATTTGTCTTATAGAAATGGGTTTTTGTTTCCCTTTGAGAATAAAAGGTTTCCCTTCCTGATCTACACAATGCAGAGTCTTATCCCAGCAATTCATCAAGGATTTCTTCTTTTCCAGCCAGTCCATTCCGATCAACAAATCATACGACCCTAAGGGCAGAATATTCAAATTTACCTCTGTTTGAAAGTCATTCAACTTAATTTCTGTGCGAGGTAGTTTATGTGTTACTTTTCTCTTAGTTCCAGTGGCTAGCTGTACCAACCATGACTGCTGGAATTTCTCAGCTTTAAGATTACATTTTTCTACAATTTTTGGACTAATGTAACTCAAAGAAGCACCTGGATCAACCAGAACAGTAATAGATAAGTCATAAATCTTACCCTCTATTTCCACCATGGTTGCTTGATGTTCTGCTTGTCGATTTTCCAGGGCTGCGCTTATAGTTGGTATATTTCTGGCTACATCATTTACTGTTGTCGCCTCTCGATATCCCATGAGCATATGAATGTTTCTATGAGGGAAGTCTCTCAATATATGGGGTCCTCCACAGCCCCAACATTTCAAGCGTTCCTTCATTCTGACTGTCCCTTCCTTTTTACTGTCTCCCTCTATTTGTTTTGAAGCCACTTGGGATTGAGCAGTTTTACTTTCTCTGGATTTATTAAAATTTTTCCGTTGATGATCTTTGCCAAAGTTCTTCAAATAGGCTGGTTTCTGTTTCCTCCCTTTGAATTCATTTTTCTGTACCCAGTTTTTCCCTTGTTCAGTTTTTCCTTTGAACTGTTGGTAACATAATCTGGCTTTTCTAACTGCTTCGTCCATAGTTTTTGGGTTTTCAAACTCAATTTTCTCCTTGTATGCAGTAGGCAAACAATTCAAAAATATTTAAACTTTTGCCTTCTCTTCCCTTATGTAGGGTACATATCTCAGTAGATTGGTAAAATTAGTAACAAATTCATCAATAGTGAGTTGTCCCAGCCTCAGTTCATGAAATTCTTTTGCTTTTTCATCATAGTAACGCTCATTCGAGTAGCGATTCTTGAACTTAACCTGGAAATCTTCCCAAGTAACTGTCTTTTCATCAATGGCATGGACCATTTTCGTCTCCTCCCACCACAATGTAGCTTTTCCTTGTAACTGATAAATAGCTAATCTGGCCTTCAGATTACTTTCATACTCATAGACCTGGAAATACTTGATCATATTCATTAACCAAGCTTCCGCATCCTCTTCTTTCTCTCCATCATAGGAGGGAGGTTTAATCTTCCGGAATTCTCCCTGTAATTCCTTTTTCTGTTTATGCTGCTGCCTAATAGCCTCCTCATCATCAGACTCATCCATCTTTCTCTTTCCAGAACCTTCGCCTTCTTGGATGTTCTGGGAAGTTAATTCTCTGATGAGTTTTTCCTGTTCCTTGCTGGCCGATGACAACCTGTCATTCTGGCTTCTTAGTTCCGCCAACTCCTGTTGCACCCTGTGCAACATGGCCATCATCGTAGCGTTGGGATCTGGTGTAGCAAACTCATCCCGCAGATCCACATAAATCCCTTCACCTTTAGCCATTTCAACTGTACACACTCACAACCCAGATTAGCAAAATTTTATAAAAATAAAATTTTCAAAAAAGACATGTAATAACAGTGAGCACACTAATGACAGCCCAAATTGTTGTAACTGGTGCTCCGATACCATTTGTCACACCTCCCATTATTTTATTTTTTTTCTCATATATATATATTTTATATTGGTACTAACTTCTAAGATTTTTTCCCTCCTCCATCTATTTAAATATTTATTTGAATCAAGCAATAATAACCCCCTTTTTAATTTGGGAAGGCTAATCATATCTTTTATCTTAATTTTTGAAGCTTTTCGCTATTACATGAGATTCCCATGCATTATAACAAAACCCACAATGTTATAGCATATGATTTATGAAATAAGAAATCGTTATATATAATGTTAACATTATATCTCCGCATAAAATAATTATATGTATATTCAACGTTATACATTAGCATAAATATTTAAATAATTATATCTCCGCATAAAATAATTATGTATATTCAACATTATACATTAGCATAAAATCGTGATATGTATATTTAACATTATTTGCCTCACCATATATCTATTTGTCACCTTATATATGTATTGTATATCAATAAAATAACTATGTATATTCCGTATTATAT
This sequence comes from Pinus albicaulis, assembly GCA_034641835.2. Taxonomy (NCBI): domain Eukaryota; kingdom Viridiplantae; phylum Streptophyta; class Pinopsida; order Pinales; family Pinaceae; genus Pinus; species Pinus albicaulis. The sequence goes on along the minus strand of JAXQQM020082020.1, from coordinate 160,400 downwards.
ATCAGCGCGGCATATGATATATGCGTGCATTATATATTAGCGCGGCATATGATATATACGCGGTTGGCACCTTTCATTATGATTGTTTTATAACTCGGTTTCCTGAGCGTGATAGAGATCATCGTCAAAGTACATATGTTTATCGTGAAAGTTGATAGCGCTCAGTCAGCTTGAAAATGGGTTTCCAAACCCTAATCTTGATGTAGTGTTAACTCGCGTGATTTTTCTGCTCACGGGTTATGACCTGTGATGCACCCGTCTCGGCGTTTCATTGTTTTGATTCGTAAACTGCTAATATTTTTCTTTTCGCTGGATTGTATGCAGTGACAGTGTTGCGTGCGAGATTGGAGAAAGAGTTTGGTACACGGCATTACGCTGTCTTTTGGGCTGGAAGAACCGAAATTGTACAATTTTCTTGCGTTTTAAACTCGTCTGGATTTCACGTTGGCGTGTTCTTCCTTTCCGGTTCAGAAGCCCGCGTTTCAACACATGTACTCTTGCCTATGCGAAATTGCCACGTTTCATCACTAGCTGTAGTCGCAGGCGGGAAGGGGCCAATTTACAGGGTTGAGTTCAGTGTTTCGTCGATACATTGACTGCCGGTTGTATTGGAGGGAATTGAATAATATAAATAAATTCCTCCAAACTGTACTCCCGGTTGCTTGATTTGATCCCTACAATCCCCCTCGGGATCTCGTAAGGTTCGTGGTGGTTGAGAATTGATGCGCAAGTCTGAGATCTGAATCTTTGCAGGTACAAAGGTCGGTTCTAAACCTAGGTTTCCTGTTTTCTATTTTAAACCCTCGCGTTTTCCTTTTCCTTTCAAGCTTCCTGGAGTTGTAACGGCTGGATGTGTATAGTAGGTTGCAGTTGGGGTTCAACGCTGCATTTCAGCGTGTGTTAACTAACTGTGTTGTGTGTTTTCAGGGTCAATGAAGTGATACCAAAATTTTTTCCTCATCCACGATTGAGGTGAGAGTTTGAAAAATGGATAGGGAAGACCTTTGCTCCCTCTTTCGGGAAACAACGTTTTTCGGCTATCTATTTTCCTCCCAAGCAAGTAAACCCCTGTTCGTTCCAGACTCACCCTCCTTCTTCGATTTATTATTTCATTTAACTCATGTACAATCTCTTCTTAATTCCTGACACGTTGGTTTTATTTTGTTTCAGGCGCAGAGAGGATTTGCGGCCTTCTTCGTCTGCACTCTGCCCACTCAACATTCAGATGTGTTCATGTTCCCGATCTCCGCCGCTGTCAACTCTTCCAAGGTGCGGTTGAGACGCAGTTAGAATTTCCGAGGTTGTGTTTAATTTTTTGCTGTAGGTATATTGGGGATTCGGTGCGCACGTCGGTGTGCAATTGCTAGGGGTTCCAGTTATTTCATTGCTGCGACCTCTAGTGCAATGATTGATGGTTTTACTGCTATTACATTTATCTATCCTTATTAACTGGGGAAAATCGGTATACTAGCATGTTTACAGTAAGAGGGTTTTCATTCGGTTTTTGTTTTTTTTTGTTTTTTTTTTGGAAATCTCTCGACGTTCTAGTTCCGGTTAATATCATTTGAACCAGGGGACTCGGCTGTTACTCGACCTTCTCATACCCACACGATCTTACTTCGTTTACTTATTTGTTTCTGATGCTTGTATATACTGACGCGTAATGTTACATGGAATCCTGCATGTTAAGTTCATATGATGTTTTTAGTTTAACAAAAAAACTCAATTAGCGAAACTATCAGGTTCAAGATTTGCGGACCTCTTTTATATTAAAGTTGCGGACCTCTGTTGTCAATTAATGTTGCGGAAAACTTCTTTTGTTTACATGCCGCGGAATATAACTAGAGTATCATCTCTGCGTGTACTGTTATAATGTCTAATGATTTACCTGTTTGGTTCTAGGTTCGGCTTTAATCCCTTATAATTGAAAAGAGTAGCAGAGAGGTAATATAATGTAACCCTTAATAATTTAGCGTCGCTGGTTGTTCATGTACCCGCGCAGTTTCAACCCTAAAGAGGGGGTTCTGTCTAATTGATGTTAATCGGTAAATAATTGGTCAACCCTACACATATGCGCTATAATTTTTTTTCGTATCATGCCATTTTATTAATGTTTTGACATAGCTCTCCATTCGATTCTTATAGACATGATAAAATTATAAAAGTGTAATTGAAAGCCAGACGCACGGTGACACACGATTTCACCGTTATATACATATATATAATGCATAATATTCTCGATTTTGCTTGATATAAATTGTATTGTAGCAGTAGTTTATAATATGTCATTTTGTTTTCCCCAAAAAATTCTAATACACTTAACTTCGAGTTAGGGAAGCACTTATGAGGGTAATATGATCTATGAAAATTTGTTTATGAAAATGGAAAAAATTATATTATTCTACTCTAGTACATGGATATAAAATTTACATCAACCATCCAATTTCCCTCTTTATTTTAGTGTAACAATACTTAAATTCTCTTTTCTATGTATGGGTATATTTTTTATTATGGTATGAGACAGAAGTAGATTGCAACCCAAACTTCAAATCTTCTATTGAAATAAGTATCTATAAAATTGAATCAATCAAGGTTTAAAATTTTTATACCATTCTACTCTACATACTAGTATTTTACAATCATGCATAATGACAAGGGTGCACTCCTTGGAGTTCCTTCTGATAAAAGTAGAATATATAATGAATATCAAATCAAGTAATTATTTTGCTTTTATATGTAGCCAATTCATACTAATGTAAGTAAATAAACCATTTTATTTTCAAGACATGCCACTCATGCAGTAGACCAACCTCCCAACCGTAGAGTTCTACTTATCTTCCAGAACTCACCCCCGAGATGAGACCACCTCCACCACTGATCAACCCCTTGATCTGCTTAGGAGCAGCTTATTTAAGCTATTTTCCCCAAGCCTGTTTTCTAATTCTGCGTCCAGAATAGCAGGATGCTTTTCTTCCTGTTTGCCTAGGCTTCCCAATTTTGGGATTCTTTAAAGCTGTTTTATGCTTTTCCTCAGCTTTTCCAGCTTTCCACCTCTTCCCAACTACTTTCCTCATCATTGGGGAAAATTTAGATTCTTCCTCAAATCTAAATTAGAAATAATTCCCTTCAAGGATTTCTGAAGGATTTTAGGGGAATACTTGCCTTCTCCATCCTCATAGATTTAGCAAGTGGTCTCTAAATCTCATGCTTGGTCTATATGCACATCAAAAAGTTTATTTATTTCTTCAACTAAATATTAAATTACATCCATAATGTATGTATCGTTTGGGGTCCACTCCCCTTAGAATTAAAGCTGAAATGTCAAACTTTAAAATTTCAACACATAAATTGGGGGTGTTACATTACTCTCAAAAAGCTGGCCAATTGTTGGTGTTCTTCTATCACCTCTACTGGCATTTCATATTCTCCTCTAACACACAAAATGATCTTGGAATTTTGTTTAAAAAATTTAAGATCTTCCACCCAATTGGCCTGATTTATCAAATACGATACAAAGGATATTAATTGGAAACACCCTACATAAAGGTTTGGATTCCATATTTTGTTAAAAAAGAAAAATTATGCTTGTATAATTCACAAAGAAAGTCTTTTTATCAATTCGTATGGGCCCTATATGATTCTATGAAACCATTTATGCATTCAATCCCGAAAGGCTTATTGTTTACGATAGTATTATTTTTAAACATCAGCAATATTTATGCCAAGTACATGTTGTAATTCGATGAAGGATTCTTTCAACTAAGCACACCTCCCATATCTTTCCAAGTTGTTTATTATAATTCTCCATCTTGGTCACCTTCATTTGTAGTTCCACCACTGTATTTTTTTCTTTTCCTTCATATTTGTTTATATATTCTTCCCATGCCTAGAAAAGGTCAAGAAGTAAGTTTTCATGAAAATGGAAAGGTACTAATTTTATGTTATTAGAGGGTATACAGTTGGCAAATTTATACTTTCATTTCTCCTGCTCTGTTTGCACAACATTGTCTTTGGTCATTTTGATCTTTGGTTCTTGATACTTTGTTTTAACAACAATGTCTATGGATAGTTTCATATTTATATTTTTATCTTGTGTTTGTACAATTGTTTCTTTTTCCATTTTCATCTATGGTTCTTGTTCCTCTTTTTGCATAATTGTGCCTTTCGTCAATTCCATCCATGGTTTCTGGTCCTCTATTTGAACAACAATGCCATCAATCTATTTTTTTAGGAGGGGTATATTTTCTTGGACCCATGGAGAAGGTATATTTATGATGTTAATGGGTAGGTAGTCTATATCTTGGGACTATAAATTTAATCTTTCAAAACTTTCTTTTTTTTCTGAGCTCATATGTTAGGATTTTAACTTTGTTTTGTACTTATATTTTTTGTTCATCTAGAGAACCCATTTCTTCTTTAACAATGAAATAAATAGGGAAAAATATGAATGGGTACTTATTGTTTTAATGTGGTTTCTTGTAAATTAAGGTGGTGTAGTTTCTTGGTCATCCTCATCATCCCCATAAAAAATTTAAATTGAGGAAAAGCCCTCTGATCCATACCATTCAGCTACTCCTTTTATGTAATCATAGCCAAAATCAATAGAGGGAACATTATCAACTTTTGATTCTATGTCGGAAAGTTGTTCCATGAATCCTTGTTGGATGCATCCTATCTCCATGACTCCTTCTTCCATCAGTACCGCCTATGGATTCTCTTGATCTTTATCTTTCTCTTCATTTTTTTCTTATGTAGTAATGAGGATGGTTTCAGTAACTACAAAAAATTACATCACTTCCTCTTTTCCTTCTTGTATTTTGGAACCACTATCGTGCACTTCTTGTATCCTCTCAATCCTCTGGTGGCATATTTGCTCCCAAATATTTCTACTTATTCATCATCATCTTTCTCAACTCATTTATGTGGGTGATAAGAAAAATAATCCTTAGAAACCATTGTAGTTTGAACACATTTACTCCCAAATATTTCTACTTATTCATCATCATCTTGCTCAAATCATTTATGTGGGGGTTTAGAAGAATAATCCTTAGAAACCATTGTAGTTTGAACATTGGGTGTCTGGTTCCGTCGGAATTTTTTCCATTGGGAGGTCATGGGCCAGAGTTGAAACTAGGAGGTCATGGGGTGGAGTTGTAGCTTCCAGGGTATCCTCTCTTGCGGTAGAAGCTTTAGCATGAATTTCCTTTTAACTAGTTCATCCCAAGTTCTCCCTTTCCTTTGCGGCGCACTAACCACCAAAATTTTAATGAGGCAATGGTGTGAGACGGTTTCTAATGGTCTCTTTGATTTATGCGTTGATCAGGCAATATTTTCTAGGATTTTGCAAGAAATAAAGGTATGTTAGCAAACCTGCCATGATGCATGTGGTCTAACAATAAAAGTTGATGGTAATAAATAACAACATACCTTTCTTCACACGTGAAATATTTCTAGAAAAGGAATCCAACATTATTCCAAGGTTGTGGTAATTCCTTCATGTCAAATCATATGCTTATATTATACAATTATTCACTTGCCTCAACGAATCGTAGAAAAATATCAGCTTGAGGTTTTTAGGGCACATACCATTATTGTCTCATCTAGGGTAACTCTGTCGCTTCTATAATTTCCTCTTATGTTAGATTCAACACTATCCTTACTACCTCATATTTTCCCTCCTTGTAATACATGGAAAATAATAGATCTATGTTTTCGTCATATCCATGCAACCTGTGAATATAATCCATCCAGCCGACGTGTTCAAAAAGTGGTATAAAGTGTTGAAATTTGTGTACCAATTATTCAGAAGGTTCTTTGCAAAATATTTGGCCACCCGTCTTTAGTCATAGTTTAGAGTGGTTATGGTTGTGTTTGAAAGTGCAACAGTTGGAATGTGGGAGAATGAAAACCAATGTAAGAGATGAGTGTAAGCATGTAATAATGAAATCTAGTATTAATGTAATCATGTGGCGTCATATATTTCAGTGACCATTTGGCATCAAGTGTTCATTTTTGTCATGATCATGGGATATTCCCCTTCTATGTAGTGAGGAGTTGCCACAATGCTTACCATTGGAATGGAAGGGTAAGTTTCTGGCCATTCAACAACAATTAGTTGTTATTCTCATGTTCACGAGAGATTCCGAAGTGAGAAGTTGTTGTAACGGTGACTATTGGAATGGGAGGGCGCGTTTCTGACCATTTGGAACCAAACCTTTCGTTGATTTGGTGATAATGGGATATTATTGTTTTACGCAATGAGGAGTTGTCACAACAATGATCATTGGAATGCGAGGGTGAGTTTCTGAAATTGATGAAACTGATTTGCGGTAGCAATGATTTTTAATCATAATAATATAAATTTTTGGTACGTTCAACTTTTTGGGCCCATTAACCATTACACTCACTCCTAAAATTACTTTCCTTAAAAAAAAATTGGTTAAATTTTATTATTTATCCTTGAATGCATATTATAATTTTACAAGATTATCAAGTTAACTTCATTGATTTCTAGACTGTTGATATTATTTTCATTATTTTGTAGGCTTAGGTGTCTTTGATGTCATGTATCTGAGAATCTGCTTCAATTCAATTCACCTAATCCTGTGGCTAGAGGGGTTAAAAATGGAGAAATTCACAAAAATTGAATGGTTTGTTTGGTTATTTATAAGATTTTGTTCCTTAAATGAGGTTGGATCTATGAATTGGAAAAATGAAAGGCATCATTATTACATTTTTCATTTCACCATGTGTAAAGGAAAAATTAAGTAATAATGATTGATCTATAAGCTATCGTGATTGGCTTGTAGCCAAGGGTACCTCACATACTTTGTTATTTTATGGGTTTCTTTGACAATTTGAGCTCATTATACTTGTATTATAGACTTGCATAAAATTTTCATTTACTACTCATCGATAATGAATGAATGAATTTTTATAGAATTTGTTTTTCATATTGCATCCTTGAAACTACATTTATTTTTTCCAACTAAGTATATATTCCTAGACTATTTACGAAGTTGCCTATGGTGATAGTGTAACTCTGTTTGAATTTTTTGTTCCCCCTCACTTTAGCGTATTCACTATGTATGCTAGTTTGTGCCACAACAACTTAAAAAACCCTAAGTGCCAAATCCTAGATGCAGAACCCTATGTGCATTGTTTAGGACAAAACCTTAAGTGAAAAACCCTAGGTGGAAATAGTTACCCTAACGGATGAAAATCACATGTGGATAAACCCTAGCATGAAAGATGATATATAAAAATAATGTCATGAAGCATATATAAGAAGCACTAAAATTCTCGGAGGCATGTTAATATGATAGAAAAAACATAGATTCAAGAAGCTAAATTTAAAACCTTAGGTGGATTGTCTATGACAAAACCTTAAGTTCAAAACCATAGATGCATTTTCTAGGAGAGAACCATAAGTAAAAACCCTTCCATTGTTAAATATGATAAACTTGGGTAATGAAAGCCTAGAATTTCTTGTTGAATATGAAAACCATAGGTTCACTCAAAATCCCTTGGTAAAGAAAGCCCTAATATGCATTGATGACACACTAAAATGATGTAAGCAATGGATGCATGAATTAAACACTAAATTATTATGATAAATGCACGAAATACTAAGTACTAAATATGCCCTTACAATATTGGATGAAGAACACCTCTCATAAGGAAAATGTTAATGGACCAAGTACACATAGCATGAAAGTTTCCCTAGCAAAACAATGTAAGAAATAATACATAAGAAGCACTAAAATTGGCCTAGGAATTTCAATATCATGGAAAAATTGTAGGTACAAGCTAAAAATTCTAGAAACAAGTTTAAATCCCTAGTAACAAGTTCAAAACCCTAAGTGAAAAACCCTAGGTGTAAAATCCCTCGTGCATTGTTTATAAGAAAACCCGAAGTGAAAAACCCTAGGTGCATTTTCAAGTAGAAAAATGTGAGTGATAAACCTTATGTGAAAATCCTTACATTCTTAAATATGATATTTCTAGAATTCTTCACATCACACGAGCTAGAAAAGTTTTGAAGAGAAAGAGAGTATAGGTTCTTGATGGAATATTACAGTGGTTATAGTTCAATAAGATCTATTTTCTGTTATGAAATATCCAACTGAAAATAAATAGATAATAGAAGACATAGGAGAAAGGAGCAAAATTCTTCATAACTCGTGAACTAGAAATTTCTGAGAAAGAAAGAATGTAGGAGCAAAATTCTTCATAACTCGTGAACTAGAAATTTCTGAGAAAGAAAGAATGTACCGTGTTCTATAGGAGACTTGTAGGAGAACTCCTTTTGGATTGAAAAAAAGACATATAAAAGGTCACTTAATTTTGGACTATAGTATTCCTATGCAATTTCGACCCGTGTCTTTGAATGTTTGGATTGTGGTATCACTTTTCTACTTGTGCCATCTCAACAAACTTCAAACGTGTACAAAAATAAACCCTTGTACCCTCGAATATTTGGAGTTATGGGTGTTGCAAATTTTATGATAGATCTAACCTATGTAGCTATAAATTGTTCAAAACCTTGAATTGAAATGTGAATAAGTATTCAAGGCATTCTAAGGTCTCGTTTTATAACATATTTTGAAATAATTTTGGAGTCGTCGTTATTTGTTAATAAAAAATATTTTTGTTCATTCTTTAGTTCTATTTAAATTGATACTGACTTGTGAAATAAAATTTGTAAAAGTAAATATTGGCTCCCCCCTAAGCCTCTTAGTATTTCCAACAAATTGACAGAACTAAAAAATAATCAAAATGACACTATTGAACTGAAATGAACTTCTAGAAACAGCTAAACTATAATAAAAATGACACATCTAAATTGTAGTCACAATGTAATTCCATTAATAGAATTTACTGAAAAATAAATTCCTTAAATACACATTGTTTTTAGATATAAAAATGGTACCAAAAATAAAGTGAGCTTGTATATAAGAACATAGTTCATATAAATAAATAAAAAAGGATGGACATAATGGTTTTTTATGTTGCGACAATAAAATAATAAGAAATAAAAACATCATAATAACCTCGATAAGAATAATAGAACAATGCATTCATTAAAAGGTCTCGTATATAGATACCTATGAATCAAAATTAGTGGATCACATGATAAATCCTCCTCATATCTTTCACATCCACATCCATTTCATGCTACCTCAAAATAATATCATCAAGAACCCTTTAAGAATCTCATCAGTAAGTTATGTTAAAGATTTGAAATTGTGAATCATTTTTTATGGCTTGCTAGTGGTGGGGTTTCAAATTTTATTTTCTAACTTGGTAAATTCCAATAATTTGATTGGTTATCAGTTCTAAATTTGTGAATGGGACAATGTCACTTGCATCATAATTCCTTTTTTCTCTTATCCCATCAACTCGGGAGAGATAATAAGTTTCATTGTTGGTGGTTCTCCCAAGAATTTCTCTATCGTTTTGATAGACATGACTTAGTGCTTCATTGTAAAGAAAAATCTAGTTCATGCTTCACTTGGGTTTGCATGGCAGTATCAAACCTGAATGATCAAGGTACACTGTTGCACCATATCCAAAACAAGAAAGCATTTAAATGGAAAAAAATTTAATTAAATATTGTTAGATTTTATTCAACCTACACAGTGACAACTTAATGTTATATAGGTGAAAACTCATTGTCACAGAGGTGTAAACTAGAAGTTACAGTGGCGAAAACTCATGGGGTAAATGGACACTTTGTTATGAAAATACAAAAAATTAATTTCATATTGTGAATCAAATCATATATCAATGAACAATAATTTTAAAAGGATGCAAGACATGTTAGCTTCCTATGCTTACTATGTTCAACTAGACTTACTATTTTGACCTACTATTACTATGTTGATCTACATTTACTAGGTCGACCTAGGTTTACTAGGTTGAATTAATTTTAGTGGGGAGACCTATGTTTACTATGTTGTCCTAGATTTACTAAGTTGACCTATGTTTACTAGGTTTACATAGGTTTATTAGGTTTACATGTTTAATAGGTTGCCTTAGGTTACAAGGTTGACCTAGATTTATTAGGTTTAATAGTTTGACTTATATTTAAGTTTGATATAGCTTTATTAGGTTGACCTATGTTTGCTAGATTTTCTAGGTAATTCATAGTCGACCATGATCAACTAGTCAACCATAATCAATGAAGATCAAGTATAGTCAACTATTATCACCATGGTTAGTTGTTGTAAACCTTAGTTGATCACTTTGAACATGATAAAATATGAAAAACCATGATGAACCATAGTCAATCATAATCTATCATAGATAACTAATGTTTAATATGGAGAACCATGTGCATCCATAGTCAATTAAATATTTCCCATAATAAACCCTCCTCAATCGTAAATTGAACATATTTAGCCATACTAAGAAACATTTAATTTTTAATTTGAATTCTATCAATTTTTTATCCCTTATTCGTAAAAAGTAATTACCTTACGAAATAATCATCACTATAATAATAGCAATCAAATGATAAAAAGTGAACAAATTCAATTTATTTTCATTCTAACAAAAGTTATAATAATACTATTTTTTATATTCTAGAAGAAGCTACAATAATATTAATTATTTTATTTTAGTGGGAGTTATAACCATATTTATTTGTGTACTTTTATGAAAGTTATAATTAATTTTGACATATGATTGAACTAATTATTCACTCATTAAATTTCAGGTTTACAATCAAACTCACTTAAGAAAATGCATAAACATTTTGATTTTATTTTATCTTTTGTTTTCGTTATTATGAATATCTTTATTCGCATTTAGAAAATAAATGCAAACTAATGTACCAAAACAAGTAGTCGTTGATTTGAATTCTACTAATAAGTTCATTTTATGTAGCATTTTTACAGTTTTCTTCTCTTTTGATGCTATTACCTTTGATGTTATTATGTTTTGAGTACTGCTTTTCAAATATATTAAGAAAGATAACTCATACTTGTTATTGATAAAAAAATATAATTTGAACGAGGTAAATAACAAACCAGCACGAATTTTTTTTTATTAAATGTCAGCGAGCATGGAAATATTTTTTACGAATGACCTGATTATGAATATTATTTTCTATTCCCAATATCCGAAAATTTCTAAATTTTTTTTTTATTGTCATATTTTTTGAGAATCAATTAACTTAGACTAATGGTAAATTTATTTAGTTGTCACAATTTTCTAGTATTATCCTAACTAAGATACCTTAAACCCATATTCAAATGTTGGACCAAAATTAATCTAGTTAAGACAAATGTTAAAACAATATACGAATATTGGACGAGAGATTATGTGGTTAAAACAAATGTTAATTTGGCTAAAACAAGTAATTTTGACGAAAGTTTCAATGTGAATCTGAAATTTTAGGATTGTATGTATTCACCAAACTCCTAAATTTTTTTGAAAATGGCAACAAGAAATATGGCACATGGTACCCACTAGGCTTTTAGTTTAATTTTCCCTTAATTAAATTACAAGTAAATTGTAATTCCACATCACATGACAATTTGTACGAGTTAACTCAGTGAGGAATACTTAGTTAGATCAGTCAATTGACGTTTGAGGATCAAAATGAAGGCATGTAGACTTCACTTTAAGTTTTAGGGGGTCCACTTGCATTTTATTTTATTTTAGGGGGTCAAACAGTTGATAATTCACTATAAATAGATATTGCATGTGAGTTTTAAGAGTGAAGCAATTGAGATTCGAGTTAAATGGAAGAAGACTATTAGCTCTTTAATTAGAAAATTGTAGAGGTCTACATGAGGTCATTGGGATTCTTGGATATATTTAAAAACAAATTAGCTTTTATTTCCTAATTAATAGGGGCTCAATTAGCCCATGAATACAAAATTAGGGTTGGCTAGTGAGGTGCAAGGAAGTGGTTAAATATTGGACCAAACCTTCCAGCATTAGTGTGAGAGTGTGAGATAGCTAGAGATAGTGCAGTGTTTTCTTAGGAAGAGAAATAACATTGTATTGTTTCATGTTCTTTCATTTATAAAATATACAGAGAGTGGGGTTTTAGTCCTGAGATAAAAGTTTGTCTTGTGTGATTGATATTATTTCTCTTTCTTATTCATGTGGTTGTGTGATATATTGAAATATATTTTTTAGAATATTACAAAATTAGTTAAAATAATGTGGATTTTCTACAATAATTATATATTTTTAGTGTATGTAAACAAACAATTTCAAACTATGATTATGATAGATTTGTTTAACAAATGGCTACCAAACCTTTCTAACCTTGTTTATTTTTTTAGCTAAAAAAAACACATAGAGAACTACAATAAGAGAAAATTTCGCTGAAAATACTTAGCAATGTGAAAAGAGAGTTGACATGATTGCAACCATTGAGTTGCCACAACGACATCCCAAAAAGTGTCATTGCGACAACTCTCTAGTCATCGTTGCAACTCACTAGTCATCGCTACAACAACTTGCTGTTCACCATTGCAGCAACTCACTTGATTTTTTTTTAACAAAATAAGTGTTAACAGAAAAAAAAAAACAAGGGTGTAATGAAATTTAGAAATAAGTTACTTCTACTCACTTGATACCTCTGCTTTGTGTGCATTAACTAGCCCCAATCATTAGAAGCCCTTAAACAAAATCCCACAAATTTGTTAGGAGGAGAAAAAATAAGGCATAAACTTTGTAGAAAATGAAGATAATTTGTTAAATTTACTAAGAATTTAGCTTTACAAATGGTAACCCTCTCTGGAAAATTATAACACTTCGCACCTATGGTAACCCTCTCGTCTATTGAGCCTGCTATGCTAAATTCAAAGATAAATTTTTCTGTCTCTTTTGGAAATAATTCCACATGAAATAATTGAATAGGAAAAATGTAATTGGCAAAGGAAAAATGGTCTAGACAAAGGAGAAATGGACTCGAAGGGAGTGAAAATAAGTCGGGAGAGGAAAATGAAGACAATAAATTTTCGAAGATGATGGGAAAGTTTGAAAATGAGGATGGAGTCGAATGGTATCTCTCAAAATGGTAGAGAGAAAATAACTCGTGAGAAAAAAAAAGACAGATGAATTTCAAAAGACAGCGGGATGGTTTATGAAATGAAATTGGAGTACAATGGTATCTCTTAAAATCGTACGCAAATTTCAAAAAATGGTATCTATGAAAAAAAATTTGAAGGGTCGAATGAGTCATGGAGTTGACTTAATCAAATGGGGCGTTCAGGACATGGGATCAACAAAAAAATCATTGTGTTGGCACCTGGTAGATTGAAAAATTATGTTGACTCATACGGTCTCATAAAATTGGATTTCAAGATTCCTTCTTCAAGTGTAAAAATTTGGCCTTATCCATAAACATTCACCCTGCAACCATTGATGAAATTTGCGATGGGTAGAGGAGTTTTCGCGTCGAAGATCTGATGTCAGGTGGTCATAAATGACAACGATTTAGCTTCTGTTTCATCGACCCTCTAGCTTACTCCGATGAAAATACCCCTAAATTTTCTTTTGAATTCAATCATGAGCAGGCCTGGAATTTTAAATGATTTTTGTAGGTCAAATTAAATTTTGAAAACATCTATTTGTTTTTCATGCCTGTCAATTTATGTTTCAAGGAAATTTATGGCTGTCAATTTTTTTTCATTCGTGAGGTTTTCAAGAGATTTTTTTTTATGATATGAAAACACATCCCAAATCCCATATGCACCATGGAGATTAACCATCCATCTTAGCATCTACATTGATTGTACTGAAACTGAGAAGGCTACAAAATAATAAGCATCTCTAGCATGGAAAAACAAACAAATACAAAACAATGTTCGAAGGTAGACTCACTCGATATCCGAGACTTAAGGCACCCCTTGATCACTCAAAAGATAGTGATTGTCTTCCAAGAGTGAAAATAATTTTCTTTCATTGCATGAAAGAAATTCTATAAAATACAAAAAACTAAAGCTATGTTCAAGACTAGGATTTAACAAAATGTTATTTGCAAAATTCTCTCAACTTACCAATACAGTACAATGGTAAAATATGCAAGAAAAACTTATTAAAAAAAGTTACTAAAGGATAAAGGATTTAAGGTGTAAAGGACAAGTCTAGTTCTGATTTCAGAAGCCAAGGAAAAAAAACAAAACAATACATGTTTGAATCATTAATAACTATTTTGAGCACATATTTTATGTAATGACCAAACTCTTCTGAAAAATCAATTGAATCGAAGGCTAAAAATTTCACCCATGTAAAGAAAATGAAGCTTGCAACAGTTAAAAAAATTAGTTATAGTTTGCACTTGTCATTAAATGGATCTAATTATGGAAAGTTTGAGTTGCAAATACAAATCAAATCATACTTGGAGCTTTACAAAATATCTTTAAATTGTGGTTATTTTTTACTCTTTTCTAATTAATGACCTATGGCTAAAACTTTCTTTGAAAATGTGCATCATCTAATTAAGTTTACAAAATAGAGAGAGTTTTACATGAAAATTTCCTTCTATTAAAATACATAACAAAATCGAAATGGGGTTTGAGGCAATAAAACCATCTTTTCTTAGTGATGGCGATCCCCTGTAATGTTGGAGAAGTAGACTATGTAGTTGTATGATGCTGGTGATTCCCTATATGAGTTATGGGAATTTTCTTGAACCGAATTTTTCTCGATGTTTGATAAAAATACAAGTTATGTAAATTCTCGAGTTGGGAAAAATATAATGACAAGATCACTTGCACACATAGCAAGGGTGATGAGAAGTTCCTTTCGGAACCTAGTGAAGTGAGGAGATCATGAATGCATAAAGTCTAGAAAGAATCTGATTCACAAAACTTGGAGCCCTATTCTCCCAAGAAATAGATAGATGTTTGTCATCTGACATGTTTAACTCGAGTATAGTTAGAGAAATATAAAAACATTACATTCGCTATGTATAAGCCCTAGACTATCATTGCGATGCGAAGCCAAGATCAGAGGTGGTAAGAATAAAGATAAGGGATTTATGAACATGAAAGGGTAAATATTCAAAATTCAAAGTGCTTGGATTGATCGCTTCAGTTGGGCTTCACGCAAAAGCTCCTCTCTTCGCTATAAGTGGAGTCCCTCCTTTGCAGATGCTTATATACCTGATCATATATACCGAGTCCCTCATTGATTTCTTATGTACTTTACTTGCTTTCAAACAACTCTTAGGCTCGAAGTAGAGGCACGTAGTTATTTTTGATATGAGGCCATGTTTTTTAGTTTGTGGATCACTACAACATATAATCGTTCATTCCAGAAAAACAGATTAAGTGTTAAGTGAGGAGATGAAGCCTTATTTACGCAATAATCACATATGGTTTTCCAGCTAGTTTCAAACTATGTAGTGTAGAGTCGCGTAAATGGTTGGCAGAATCATGTTTGATGGTCCATATCCCTGCCAAGATATGCAATGGATGTGGAAAATCGCGTCTAATCCCAATTAGATGGTGTAACCCACTAGAATCTCTACAACTGAGATATCCTTCCTCCAAGTTGTACCCAACGTTATTGGTTACTATGAGATTTGATCCCGATCAGATGGTGTAACCCACTAGAATCTCTACAACCAAGATATCCTTCCTCAAGCTATACCTAGAGTTAATGGTTACTATGAGATTTTTTGGTTAAATTAAATCTCAAAATGTAAAATTTATGTTTTAATATTATTTTCACATGTCACTTTCAACATTTTAAATATTTTTGGAATTTGGCTTTTGTTTTTCATAATTTGTAAAAGACTTGTTTTTGGTGATAATCACATATGATCACGTATTATGGACATGTTTCAAGCCAATAAATGTGGTGTATGTTCAGAACAAGATGAGAAATTACATCAAAGATAAAAGTTTAAAACGATGGAGAAAGCATTAAACCATTATAATTTAGTTCATATTAGTATTATATCAAATTTAATTGAGTTTATTAGCTAATAAATATAAAATGTTTTATTATTATATTTTAATTATATTTAGTATTTTATAATATAAGTATATTTTTATTAATTTAATATTATTATGTTAATTTAATTTTTTTTTTTAAGTTGAAAGAGGAATTTTTTTAATATATATATATATATATATATAATTAATGATTTAAGGGATAAAAAAGGTAAAAATAGAAAGGAAATAAAATATCAAATACGTTTAAAAACCCAACAAAATCTTTGTCGAACATCAAATTCCATGCCTGAGTGGAGGAATGCCATTGATTTGGAACCTACGGCTTTGGGTGTCTCTTGGCTCTTTCCCACCATAGTCGTGTATTTTTCCAACCGAATATTTCTTCCTATTGTGGTATAAGAGGGCGTACGTTTACCTCCATTTTCTTAAATGGAGGACTAGGTGGACGTTATGTGTTACGACTACCACTCGAGCTTATAATTGTATGACCTATCCTCCCATGAGGGGTTCCCAACAAAGTTGTCATCGGAATGCCTCTCTACTGGACTACCTTGACACTAAAAATAATAGGTGAGATTGGCATTGGAGGCCCCGCTGCAGGTAGGACTGAAGCAAACTCTTATTTCATTGAAGTAACGTTTTTCTAGGAGATCAGAATATTCATAACTTATAACTCGGAAAAATGTAATACACAATATTCTTTAAGGGCCCAAAACATTCTTAAAGGCAGTGACAAGCAATACCAAATGTTTTTTAAGTGATTTCAAAAACTAATGAGTTCACTTTAATGTGTCTACCTCACCTTTGTAGGGCATGATCTCCAGAGTTGTTCTCACACGGCTTGAGGGTGGGTCACCATAAGCCTTCATGGCCCTCCTAACGGTCCATGTCAAGCGTAGTCAATCATGGCTAAATATTTAAGGTGAAAAGTGGATAAGATGACATATATGGGAGCATTTCTCAAAGAGATCACCTTAGAGCCTAAATTAATACCAAATAATTACTCAAAATTAATTATAAAATATATGTAACATTAAAACATTGTAATGAAATATATCAATAATTTATTGTAATAATTTAGTGATGATGATGATGGTGGTTAACGTCCACTGAGACCAATCTTTTGTCTATCGAACCTAAAGAAAATAGTTATTTAGTTTGATTTACGATTTTATTCCTATGCTCAAAAGTCTTGGAGAGAAGCCTCCCGAGATCACTATAATTTTGACATCTTAAAAGGCTAGGAAGGTCAGTATTGCAACAAAGATTATGAAATTGAGCTATAATGTGGTTGTACGTGGGTCACTCTAAGAGGAAGTGATTTTCATCCTTGATGGTCATATTCTCACAGAGATGGCAGATCCTTTCCATCCATGGTGTTTAAGGAACTGTCCAAC
Source organism: Pinus albicaulis (assembly GCA_034641835.2). Taxonomy (NCBI): domain Eukaryota; kingdom Viridiplantae; phylum Streptophyta; class Pinopsida; order Pinales; family Pinaceae; genus Pinus; species Pinus albicaulis. The sequence goes on along the minus strand of JAXQQM020082020.1, from coordinate 143,074 downwards.
GACCTGTTTCACTATGGAGCTCATGAGAGTTCGTTCTAATGTTGGCTACATTAATTTTCTTCTTTGAGCTAGTTAAAACAGATAGACACTTTTGATCTTCTAGGGTGGGGTTAATGACCTCCTTATAATATCTTAATTTTCTTTTAGCTGTTAGATCTTTCTCAGACCACATTTTTTCTTTGAACTCAGAAGTAACAATTTTCTTAATGTTATTAATGTTTTGCAATGCAACATTCTCATCGATCTCCCATTGGTTTAACTAGGCCCTAGTGTCTTTATACCAACCTCATTTAAGACTTAGGTGGTTTTGGCTGGAATTTAAAGCTAGCTTAGGAAGTCTATGGTTTCCTATGCTATTGAGCTTGTGGTTGTACAACATAAGCCTAGTCATAGCTAGGCTCTCGATAGGGGAAAGACCCACTTCTATAAGGAGAATAGGATAGGGTGTATTGTTTTTAATTTTAAGGCTATAAGTTATAAAATGCTTCTGGATTTGCTCAATCCTTCTCTAGGATTCTCTAGAGGTGCTACAACCCCAAACCTCACATCCATATAAGCTAACAGGAGTTACTAAAGTTTCAAAGAGGAACTTCTTTCTATCCCACATTACGAGGTTTTCCATTTTATAATTATTTTCAATACCAAAATAAGCTTTCCACCCCCCATTAATCCTTTTTTGAATGCTATAGATCTAGTTGAGCTTGTGATGAATATCAATTCCTAGGTACTTGTAAGAAGACACTTCCTCCAAGTTACTATTTTCATACATAAAATTAGCATAAGTGTCCTTCTTAGATTTGAATAAAATTATAATTAATATTAAAAATGATATAGTGATAGTATTTTTATAATAATATTATAATATTATTAAAGTATTATTATTACCACAATCACATTTACCAATGTGGTTGATATAGGCTGATAGACTTATATGAAATAAATTTACAGCCACATTCCCTAATGTGTTTTATATATGCACCCATAGGCCTACATCCACAACCCACCACATTTATTTTATCAAAATAATCATTATATATTTATTAATATAATTACCAATACATCTTATATATCTACTTGTAATATATTAATAATATAAACTATATTGATACTATATATATATATATATCTATATATATATATATATATAATATTTTATTATTTGATAATAAAATATATAATAATTAAATATTATTAAATTTTTTCAATACATTAATAGTTATAACTCAAACTATACTAAAATTAAAATATAACATAATACTAGTATTTTATTACTATTTATAATAAGTATATATCTCTTACAAATATAGGAAGTGATTATTAATATTATAATCCAAAAGAACTAATAACCCCAAGGGTCTAATATTATAAACCCAAGAAATTGGTGAACCCAAGGGGAGAATATTAAAAAGCTAATATATTAAGAAGCCCAAGGGATCCATATTAAAAAGAGAATAGATTAATAAAACGTAGGAATTAATATTTTAAATACAAATGAATGATAAACTCACATGATTATTAATATTATAAACCTAAGAGAACAATCAACTTTAGGGATTGTTAATATTATAAACCCAATGAATTAAAAATATAAAGGATTAATAAACCAAATGGATTGATATTAAAAACCCAAGGGATCAATAAGGCCAAGGGATTAATATTGAGAAGGCAGGAAATTAATAAACCCCAATAATTAATATTTTAAACTAAAAAAACTAAGATATTAATAGCATAATAATCAATAGTTTAAACTCAAAAGATTAATAAACCCAAGGGATTATTAATATTATAAACCAAAATAATGAATAAATGCAAGGGTTTAATATTATAAACCAAAGGAATCGGTGAACCCAAGGGATAAATATTAAAAACATACAAGACCAATAAGGCCAAGGGATCAATATTAGAAACAAAAAACATTACTAAATCTTAAGAATAAATTTTTTAAACTAAAAAACCTAAGCAATTAATAAAACCTAATAATTTATATTTTAAATTAAATCGTTTAATAAACCCAAGACATTATTAATATTATAAACCAAAAGAAGTAATAAACCCAAGGGTTTAATAGTCTAAACCAAAGTAATTGGTGAAACCAAGGGATAAATATTAGTATTATCAACCAAGAAAATAATAAACCCTAATAATTAATATTTTAAACTCAAGAGATTAATAAACACTAAGAATTAATATTTTAAAGTCAAGAGATTAATGAACCCAAGGAATTAGTAAACCCAAGGGATTATTAATAATACAAACAAAAATAACTAATAAAGCCAAGGGTTTGATATTACAAACCAAAGGAATTGGTGAACCCAGGGGATAAATATTGAAGACATAAGTGATAAATAAGGTCAAGGGATCAATATTAAAAACAAAAGAGATTATAAAACCCTAAGAATTAACATTTTTAACTCAAAAACCTAAGAAATGAATAAACCCTAAGAATTAATATTTTTAAGTCAAAAGATTCTAAGACCCAAGTGTGGTTTAATATGATAAACAAAAAGAAGTAATACACCAAAGGCTTTTATGTCATAAACCCAAGGAATTGGTGAACCCAGTGGATAAATATTAAAAACCTAAGGGATAAATAAGGCGAAGGGATCAATATTAAAAACATAAGAGATTAATAAATCTTGCAAATTAATATCTTAAATAAAAAAAATATGATAAAATCACATGATTATTAATATTATAAAATCAAAGGAATAATATTAAAACTAAGAGATTAATATTATAGATATCAATTATATAAAAATCTTTAGATAAATTCTATAAACTGTAAAATAAACATGGTTGAGCATGTTTGACTTAAAAATTGAGAAAATTATTGTCGTAATGTGACGTTAAATGAAGAGTTACCATGGTTTTCCATGCTTGATTTTCATCTTGTGACAATATTTGTCACAATGTGGCATTCGACAATGGAAGGCCTTGATTTACTATGACTAACTATGATTAACAATGGTAGCCCATAGTTGATTTTCATATAGAGACAATTTTTTTCATAATGTGACATTGGACCATGCATTAATATTAAAATGTATGACTAATATTTAATTCCTAATATTACCAACCCAAAGAATTAGGAAACTCAAGAGATTAATAAACCCTAACAGTTAATATCTTAAACTCAAAACGTAAGAAATGAATAAACCCTAAGAATTAATAATTTAAACTGAAAAGATTAATAAACCGAAGGGATTATAAATATTATAAACCAAAAGAATTAATAAACCCAAAGTTTTAATATTATAAACCAAAGGAATTGGTAAAACCAAGGGATAAATATTAATATTATAAACCAAGAAATTCATAAAGCATAAGAAATAATATTTTAAAATCAAGAGATTAATAAACCCTAAGACTTAATATTTTAAACTTAAGAGATTAATAAAACCAAGGGGTCATTAATATTATAAACCAAAATAATAAACCCAAGGGTTTAATATTACAAACCAAAGGAATTGGGAGACAAAGTGATAAATATTAAAGACCTAAGGGATCAATAAGCCCGAGGCATCAATATTATAAACACAAGAGATCAATAAACCCGAAGAATCAATATTATGAAGTGAAATGTTATAATCCCCAATGTTATAAACTATAAATATTAAACACAATATTATAAACCCTAATATTAAACCCAAATATTATAAACACGGTATTAACCCCTAATTATAAACGTTGTATATTAAAATCTATAATATAACCCAACATATTACGCCATAGTGAAAATCATAATATTAAAACTCAACAGATTAATAAACCCAAGGGATCCATATTAAAAAGAGAATAGATTAATAAAGCATAGGAATTAATATTTTGAATACAAATGAATGATAAACTCACATGATTATTAATATTATAAACCGAAGAGAACAATAAACTTTAGGGATTGTTAATATTATAAACCCAATGAATTAAAAATATAAAGGTTTAGTAAACCAAATGGATTGATATTAAAAACCCAAGGAAATAATAAACCCAAGGGATTAATATTGAAAAGGCAATAAATTAATAAACCCCAATAATTAATATTTTAAACTAAAAATATAGGATATTAATACCACAATAATCAATAGTTTAAACTCAAAAGATTAATAAACCCAAGGAATTATTAATATTATAAACCAAAAGAATGAATAAATGTGAGGTTTTAATATTATAAACCAAAGGAATTAGTGAACCCAAGGGATAAATATTAAAAACATACAAGACCAATAAGGCCAAGGGATCAATATTAAAAACACAAAAGATGACTAAACCCTAAGAATAAAATTTTTAAACTAAAAAACCTAAGAAATTAATAAACCCTAATAATTAATATTTTAAATTAAACAGTTTAATCAACCCAAGAAATTATTAATATTAGAAACCAAAAGAAGTAATAAGCCCAAGGGTTAATACTATAAACCAATGTAATTGGCGAACCGAAGGGATAAATATTAATATTATCAACCAAGAAAATAATAAACCATAATAATTAATATTTTAAACTCAAAGTATTAATAAACACTAAGAGTTAATATTTTAAACTCAAGATATTAATAAACTGAAGGAATTAATAAACCCAAGGGTTTATTAATATTATAAACAAAAGTAACTAATAAAGCCAAGGGTTTGATATTACAAACCAAAGGAATTGGTGAACCCAGGGGATAAATATTAAAGACATAACTGATCAATGAGGTCAAGGGATCAATATTAAAAACAAAAGAGATTAAAAAACCCTAAGAATTAATATTTTTAACTGAAAAACCTAAGATATTAATAAACCCTCATAATGTAACACCTCCAGTTAATGAAATTTTTTTTTTTTCTCAGTTAAGTTTTATCTTCCCCATGGTTACATTAACCTTATGGCCTCAAGCGGTAGACCCCCTCGATCTACTCATGAGATATTTCCTCTACATAATGTAGGTGTAAATTTCTTCTTTTTTTTTCCTCTATCCCATATGCCCTTTGTAATTAACCTATATCAAATACATACTCCCATTATATATATATAATCCCCACCATATATATATAATACCTATATCAATTACATACTCCCATTATATATATATAATCCCCACCACATATATATATAATACCTATATCAAATACATACTCCCATTATATATATAATACCCACCATATATATATAACACATATATCCTTGATATATGAAATCTGCATCCAACCAAGGGTGTGGAATCACCATGCCTTACAACTAAATAAATACATCCTCTATTTCTATGCATTGATAACAGTGGTTAGTTAGACCGCCCTTCTAGATCTATAGATATATATTACGCATACCTATAAAAATAATCTCCCTTCTTCGAACCCTATGGTTACTCACCTGTCTTGGCGTATAAGGCGTATTGCACATATATATATCTCTGCTCTTTTTAAAGAGGGCTCGAATTTATAGGTCGGATACAGTCCATTTTAATTTGACATTTATTCGGCCGTGGATTTTGAACATAATCCAAAAGGCATAGTTTAATTAATTCAAATGAACTATGTAGAGTTGTATAACAGCTTACGTCTGCCATCATAAATTTTATACCGCTCGAACCGAGTCTATTGTTTCAGGTACTCACCTCTTAGATTTATTATGAGCAGTTTGACTTACCAACTCCTTCGTGTACCTTGTTGTTGCGTTGTTTGTTTCCGCGGTGACCATCCAACTATTATTGTATCGTTTTCCCTCAACCATTCCAGGTAATGATATTCAACCCTGCGTTTTGGGCGTAGTTGATTTGTCCACCCATACGGAATCATTACCCGGAGAGTGTTTTGTAATTATCATTTTGATTCTAACCCTATACGTGTTTCTTGTGGTTTCATACGAGGAGGGTATACCATGTATTCTAATTTCTGTTTATCATGTTCAGGTAGTACCGTGCTTGGTTCAGAGTTTAACGTCTGAGTTTGGTTCTCTTATTTTTTTTTCTTGGATGACTTTGCAGGTAAGGCGGCGTCGCTTCACTGAGAGGAAAGTACTTTCTCTGCCGCCGTAACTTGTTCCCTACTCAACAAAATTTGACAGATGGCTTGCTACTTGTCGATCTTTGCCTGTTGCCAGTACTAAGCCGAATTATGTCTCTGGAAGTGTAATGTTTCTAGGGTTACTCCTTACCTTCACGCATGCGAAGTGTAATATCTCCCCATACCTTCTCTGTGTCCTTTAACATCGCCTGGTACTCGCCCATGGACGTGGCAGAGTTTTCCCAATCGACCTCAGGATTCTCAAATTTCTGGGCAGTGTGTTTAGGTTTACGGGGTTTTCTTCTTCTTTTTAAATTGAGGGTTTCGTGCCGAGTTATTTACCCATCTCACGACTACGTTTTAGGTTACTAAGATAATGAGTTCTTAGTCACTGCGAAGGTTTGAGCTGCGGGCCAAGCAGATTCTAGCGTAAGATCTCTTGCTGCTCCTGCGTTGCATCTTTTGTGTAGTTCTGTCTTTCGTAGACAGTGTCTAATCCCTTTTCCTGGTTGTTGTTTTTATTTCAGCGAGAGATCATCTCAGCCGGTTGTTCTAGCGATTATAAGTACATCGCTTCGTACGCATGTTGCGCTCTGGTTGCCCTGTTAAGCTATATATATATATTTTTCTTTGCATAGTTGTCCAGGTGTTGCTACTGTAACTTCACGGTTTTTCTTATAGTAGTTTGTCTTACCACGTTATTGTGGTTGTACACAGCAAGCATAATCGTGTAACAATCCGTTATCAGGCAGTTTCCATGGTTATTCCAGTGTCCGTGGTTAACATATTATTAGAGTTTTGTTTTTTTTTTTGGTTTCCAGAGTCCAGGACAGGATACTAAGATGATTGGCGAACCGTTTGATTATCCTCCACACCGTCGGCGATCTGATCTGGTTATCCAATGTATATATTAACGCGACACGAGGAGGAAGCCCGAACTATATTTGCAGGTAAAACCTAACTCGTGCTGCAGTTGCAGAGGTTGATGCCTCAGACTGGTTAATCTATGTTTTCATTCGAATGATAAGGTTCATACTTCACCAGGAATCGTTTAGAACTGATGTCATGTTTTTGTTGATAGGTTTTCTTTTGCACCTCTGATTTAAACTAAAGAAGTAAATCCGGTTTACCCTACTTAATGCATGTGTAGTTACGCCTGATCGATTCATTGTGTTCCCGATCAGATACTTGTCTGCATCTTTGGTCTTTATGCATACCAGTTTGACCAATTTTCGTTGCAGAGAAATTACAATCCGGCATGATAACCGAGTTGTCGTCCATGAGTAGGTTTCATAATTTGGTTATTATTGAAAGGTGAGATATGCCGTGTAATCTCGTTTAATTCTCGCCTCTCCTCGTTACATATAATGATTAAAATTGATTTAACCTCCCGTGCCACTGTAAGGGTTACAGTGCTATTATTTTGTTTGACGCAAGTCCGTATCTATTATATCAGCTATCAGTCATGATTCAATGTAGTGCGCCTACATATAAGTCCATTTTTCCACGCAGTAGTCACATAAAAATCTCATTCTAATATATGTCGGGTTTTTCCACCCATAGTCCCTTTTAATATCGGGGTTCGATTCACATATATATAAATCTCCAATTTATTTTAATGTTTCTTGTTACCATATATAGGTGTCGTTCCTGTATGTAAATATATTACTAATGTATCTATAATTCCTTGAAATTCGACTTGTAAAATTTTCTATTGGTGGTGCGCTAGGTGCGCACTTGGAATTTTAAAAACATATACATTTATACCATGCTTGATCATTATTATATTTTAATCTAGCATCAATTATTTGTCCTAAAAGGTATTTCGAGGGTTAGGGATGAATTCCATACCCCATATACACTATATTTGTTATGAAATTTGTAATGCCTCTATAGTGTAGTTTCACTCTTTCGGTTAGTAAGGATACATTTTCTAAGTCCTTGCTTTTAAATTATATTTTTCTTTGAGGTATATCTATATGCATTTTCTAGTGTTTGACTAGAGACTTTAATTATATTTTAAATCTTTTGCTATTATACCTGTTTCAAGGCTTAAGGATAGATCTAGAAATGCAAAATATACATTTATAACTGCTATAATACCCATATAGAATATAATTTTGTTTTTCCTGTCACAACTTTGAATGTAAGATTTTATTATCCTACTTTCTTTCATATTTGTGTTGCACCATGTAACTTCAGTACTGCTACCATATTGTTCTATCATACCTATGAGCACAATCATCACATTTGTATTTACAAGAAGCAAGAGAATATTTAATTATCTGTGGAGATTAAGTAAACTTCAGATTTAAACCAACCTTGGTTTAGAGTTTCTGTAGTTTCTACTCTATGGAATTCTGGTCTACAACCAACAGAACCTGAAAGGTGAATGCCTTGAGAGGGATTCTGCTAAATGTAGTACCAAATTTAACCATACTAATTCCCTTAAGTTTTATATGTAGCCAATTAATACCATTATAACTTAGAATAACAAAGATTTCAGAACATACCACAATCTGCAAATGACCAACCTCCCAACCTTAGAGTCCTCTTTGTCTCCCAGGACTCACCCCCGAGTAGAGATCACCTCCTAGAACAGATCAACCTCTGATCTGCCTAGGAGCAGCTTATTTAAGCTCATAGTTCCCCAAAGCATGTTTCTAATTCTCCGTCTAGAACAACAAGATGTTTCTTTCCTGCCAGCTCAGGCCCATTTTGGGACTTTAAAGTTGCTTTAGTTTTTCCTCAATCCTTCAAAAGGCCCTTTACCACCCTCTCAATCATCTCTTCATTGGGGAAATTTAGATTCCTCCTCAAATCTAAATTAATTTCTTTCAAGGATTTTTGAAATATTTTTGGGGATTTGTTGCCTTATCCATCCTCATGGATTTGGCAAGTGATCTGAAATTCTCTTTTTGGTCAAAATGCAACATCAATTTATTTATTTTCTCAAATAAAATATGCAAATACATTCATACCATACTCATCCCTTGGGGTCCACCCCCTTAGGATTAAAGTTCAAATGTCTAACTCTAAAAATTGAACACACAAATTGGGGTGTTACATATTCCCCCTCTGAAAATAAACACCGTCCTCGGTGTTGTTATTCAACTACTAGAGTTCATTTAAACAGAAATGGATATTTCTCCATCATTTCAGCTTCCCTTTCCCAGGTAGCTTCTTCAGCAGTAAAGTGCTTCCACTGCACTTTTACTCGACCACCGTTCGTTTCTCACTATTTCTTTCCCGCTCCAATATTTGAAGCGGTTCCTGCGTAAACTCCCTTCGGGTTCCATTCGTACAACATTCCAATCAATCTCAGTGTGAGAAGCATCATGTGCACATCTTTTAGAATAATGAAATACAGCCATTATGTACCCTAACATGGGGTGGTAAGGCCACTTTGTAAGCCACTGGTCCCAATCTTTCTAAAATCTAAAAATCTCAAAAGGTCCACAATATCTAGAGCAAGTTTTGCATTAAACTTCCGTGATAAAGTGTGCTTTCTTACTCTTTGGGTTTGATGCGCAAATACACATGGACTTCACTTGAATTCTCGTTGCACTCTTTTCTTATCAAAGACAGCTTCTTTCCGGGGCGATCTTCGAGGTTATCTGGCTTTTGCAATACTGCTTAACAATTCCTTCATCTCTTGGAGTGCATCTGGTCCCAACACCAGTTTATCTTCTGGTTGACTCCAGCTCAAGGGAGTACGACACCTTCTCCCATAGAGTGCCTCAAACGGACTCATCTTAATAGAGGATTGGTAGCTATTATTATAGGCAAACTCAGCTAGATGCAGATACTCTTCCCACTTTGATGGTCTATCCATCACATACATTCGCAACATATCCTCCAAAATTTGATTCGTCCTTTCTGTCTGCCCATCTGTTTGAGGGTGATATGCAGTACTAAAATTCAGCTTAGTACCCATCCCTCCAAACAATCCTCTCCAAAATGCTGCTGTAAACTTAACATCTCGATCTGAAACAATTACTTTAGGAACTCCATGAAGCCTTACTATCTCCTTCAGGAAAACATTTGCTACTTGCGCTGTTCTGAAAGTAGATTTCACTGGTATAAAGTGGGCAGCTTTGGTTAAAGTGTCTACTACTACCATTACAGAATCATGTTGATATTTAGTTTTAGGTAGTCCTGTTATAAAATCCATGGAAACTGTGTCCCATTTCCATTCTGCAATGGGCAAAGGGTTTAGAAGACCTGCTGGATGTTGATGCTCAACTTTGACCAGTTGACATTCCATACACCTACTTAGATACTCTGCCACATCTCTCTTCATTCCTGGCCAGAACAGCTTCTTTTTCAAGGCTGTTAACAGCTTTTGGTATCCTGGATGTCCCGCATAAGGCTGTTTGTGATATTCATCCAAAATTTCCCTTTTTAATGACTCTACATTAGGAACATACAACCTGTTTTTGTAATGTAGTAGCCCTTTTTGATTTTGTGTAAAGTCAGTTTGATCCCTTTTTTGTAGTTTCACCAAGAGTGTTTCGTAGTTTGGGTCTTGGCTGGCTGCTTCTCTCACCAACTCTTCTATCTCAATCTTTCCACTACTCCCAATACTGTTTAGATTTTGACAAGCATTTCTACTTAATGCATCTGCAACTTTATTTTCTTTCCCCTTAATATGTTTTATGTCCATATCAAATTCACTTAAAAAGGACAGCCATCTGGCTTGCCTTGCATTTAGATCAGTTTGGGAGAAAAAATACTTGAGGCTGATATGATCAGTCATCAATGTGAACTTCTTCCCCAAGAGATAATGCCTCCACATTTTTAAAGCATGGATAACAGCTGCAAATTCCAAATCATATGCACTATAATTCTGTTCATTTATTTTCAGTTTCCTAGATTCATAGGCAATGACTGAATTTTCCTGCAACAGGACTCCTCCCAGCCCTTCTCTGCAAGCATCTGTACATACAACAAACTCTTTATCAGGATCAACAATTTTTAATATAGGGGCTGAAATAAGTTTTTGTTTCAATTGTTCGAAACTATTTTGACATTTTTTAGTCCACACAAACTTGACACCCTTTCTTTGCAACGAAGTGATGGGATGTGCTATGGCAGAAAATATTTCCACAAATCTACGATAGTAGCCTGCTATCCCCATGAACGACCTTACTGCTGAAACATCAGTTGGAACTGGCTATTCCTGAATTGATTTTATCTTTTCAGGGTCAACTGCAAGTCCTTTTTCAGAAATAATATGACCCAAATATTGAATTTTATCTTTATAAAATTCACATTTGCTGAACTTGGCATATAGCTGGTTTTCTTTCAAGGTCTGCAACACTATTCTCAGATGTTCCTTATGCTCATCCTCATTTTTGGAGTAAACTAAGATATCATCTATGAACACCAGAACAAATTTATCCAAATACTTATTCAACACACTGTTCATCAAGCACATAAAGGTGGCAGGGGCATTCGTTAAACCAAAAGGTAGGACTACAAATTCGTAATGCCCATACCTGGTTCGAAATGTTGTTTTACTGATGTCTTCTTCTTTAATTCTAAGCTGGTGATAACCAGTTCTTAGGTCTATCTTGGAAAAGACTGAGGCCCCTCTCACTTGATCAAACAGATCATCAATTCTAGGAAGTGGATATCTATTCTTAATGGTCAACTTGTTCAGTTGACGATAATCAATGCACATCCTAAAAGTTCCATCCTTCTTTTTAACAAATAAAACAGGTGCTCCCCATGGAGACACACTTGGTCTGATGTAACCTTTATCCAATAATTCTTGCAGCTGCATCTTTAGCTCCATAAGTTCTGGCGGACTCATCTGATAGGGGGCTCGGGAGACAGGTGTAGCTCCCGGTACCAGATCGATTGAAAAATCAATTTCTCTTTTGGGGGGAAGATGAGGGATTTCCTTGGGAAAAACTTCCTTAAATTCTCTAATGACTGGTATAGCATCCAGTAACTCTTCCTCAGTTTGCTGTTCTATTTCTTCTACATGCACTGCATAGACTTGGTATCCTTTTCTAGCTATTCTTTTCAATTGTAAGGCTGATACTTGTCTAACTGAAATGGGTTTTTGTTTCCCTTTTAGTGTAAAAGGTTTCCCTTCTTCATCCACACAATGTAGAGTTTTATCCCAGCAGTTCATCAGTGCTTTCTTATTTTCCAGCCAATCCATTCCTATCAGCAAATCATAGGATCCTAACGGTAATATGTTCAAATTTACTTCTGTTGGAAAACCATTTAATTGTATTGCTGTTTTAGGCAACTTATGTGTGACTTTTCTCTTCGTTCCAGTAGCCAGCTGTACCAACCATGACTGCTGAAATTTTTCAGGTTTAATTTTACATTTTTCTACAATTCCAGGACTAATGTAACTCAAAGAAGCACCTGGATCATTCAAAACAGTAATAGGTAGGTCAGAAATCTTACCCTCCATTTCCACCATGGTTGCTTGATATTCGCACCTTATGTCGTGTAGATACTTTTGATAGTTGGTATATTTACGGCTATGTCATTGTTGTTGCCTCTCGCTCTCTGCTGATCATATGAATATTTCGATGGGGACAGTCCCTCATCATATGGGGTTCTCCACAGCCCCAACATTTCAAAGGTTCCTTCATTCTGACTGTCCCTTCCTTTTTATTATTCCCTTCTACTTGTTTGGAGGCCACTTGGGACTGAGCAGTTTGGATTTCTTTTGGTTTACTCAATTTTTTCCGCTGATGATCTCTGCCAAAATTTCTTAAATATGTTGGTTTTGGTCTTTTCCCCTTGAACTCACCCTTGTTTAGCCAGCTCTTCCCTTGTTCAGCTTTACCTTTAAACTGCTGATAACATAATCTTGCTTTTCTAACAGCTTCATCCATGGTCTTTGGGTTGTCAAACTCTATTTTCTCCTTGTATGCAGTAGGCAAACAATTTAAAAACCTTTGCACTTTTGCCTTTTCTTCCCTTATGTAAGGGACATACCTCAGTAAATTTGTAAACTTAGTGATAAACTCATCAATAGTGAGCTGTCCTAGTTTAAGTTCATGGAATTCTTTTGCTTTATCATCATAATAATGTTCATTCAAATAACGACTTTTGAACTTAGTCTGAAAATCTTCCCATGCTTGTTTTTTATCATGTACACCATTTTGTCTATTTTCTTCTTTGAGAACGATAACTGCTGTCATTTATGGCTAATCGGCTATGATTATACTCCATTATTCTTATACTTGAAATACTTGATCATGTTCAACAACCAAGCTTCATCATCCTCTTCTTCTCTCCATCTGCCCGGAGGGTTTCGTTCTAATTCTCACCACAATTCTCTTTTCGGTATGTTCTTTGTCCGCGCATCTCATCATCGGACTCATCACTGTTTCTCACCGGAACCTTCGCCTTCACATTGTTCGGGAAGTTAGTTCTGATGAGCTTTTCTGCTCCTTGCGGGCGATGACAACATGTCATTCTGGCTTCTCAGTTCAGCCAATTCTCGTTGCAACCTGTGCAACATAGCCATTACCGGGGCATTGGGATCTGGAGTAGCAAACTCATCATTCAGATCCACATAAATCCCTCCACCTTCAGCCATTTCAACTGTACACACTTACAAAACAGATTAGCAAAAGTTTATAAAACTTCATAAAAACAAATTATGTAATAAGCAGTGAGCACAAAATTGACAGCCCAATTTGTTGTAACTGGGCTCCGATACCATTTGTAACACCTCCAGTTAATGAATTTTTTATTTTTTTTCTCAGTTAAGTTTTGTCTTCCCCATGGTTACATTAACCTTATGGCCTCAAGTGGTAGACCCCCTCGATCTACTCATGAGATATTTCCTCTACATAATGTAGGTGTAAATTTCTTTTTTTTTTTCCTCTATCCCATATGCCCTTTGTAATTAACCTATATCAAATACATATTCCCATTATATCTATATATAATCCCCACCATATATATATAATACCTATATCAATTACATACTCCCATTATATATATATAATCCCCACCATATATATCTATAATACCTATATCAAATACATACTCCCATTATATATATAATACCCACAATATATATATAACACATATATCCTTGATATATGAAATCTGCATCCAACCAAGGGTGTGGAATCACCATGCCTTACAACTAAATAAATACATCCTCTATTTCTATGCATTGATAACAGTGGTTAGTTAGACCGCCCTTCTAGATCTATAGATATATATTACGCATAACTATAAAAATAATCTCCCTTCTTCGAACCCTATGGTTACTCACCTGTCTTGGCGTATAAGGTGTATCGCACATATATATATCTCTGCTCTTTTTAAAGAGGGCTCGAATTTATAGGTCGGATACAGTCCATTTTAATTTGACATTTATTCGGCCGTGGATTTTGAACATAATCCAAAAGGCATAGTTTAATTAATTCAAATGAACTATGTAGAGTTGTATAACAGCTTACGTCTGCCATCATAGATTTTATACCGCTCGAACCGAGTCTATTTTTTCAGGTACTCGCCTCTTGGATTTATTATGAGCAGTTTGACTTACCAAATCCTTCGTGTACCATGTTTTTGCGTTGTTTGTTTCCGCGGTGACCATCCAGCTATTATTGTATCATTTTCCCTCAAACATTCCAGGTAATGAGAATCAACCCTGTGTTTTGGGCGTAGTTGATTTGTCCACCCATACGGAATCATTACCCGGAGAGCGTTTTGTAATTATCATTTGGATTCTAACCCTATGCGTGTTTCCTGTGGTTTCATACGAGGAGGGTATACCATGTATTCTAATTTTTGTTTGTCATGTTCAGGTAGTACCGTGCTTGGTTCAGAGTTTAACGTCTGAGTTTGGTTCTCTTATTTTGTTTTCTTGGATGACTTTGCAGGTAAGGCGGCGTCGCTTCACTGAGAGGAAAGTACTTTCTCTGCCGGCGTAACTTGTTCCCTACTCAACAGAAGTTGACAGATGGCTTGCTACTTGTCGATCTTTGCCTGTTGCCAGTACTAAGCCGAATTCTGTCTCTGGAAGTGTAATGTTTCTAGGGTTACTCCTTACCTTCACGCATGCGAAGTGTAATATATCCCCCTACCTTCTCTGTGTCCTTTACCATCGCCTGGTACTCGCCCATGGATGTGGCAGAGTTTTCCCAATCGACCTCAGGATTCTCAAATTTCTGGGGCAGTGTGTTTAGGTTTACGGGGTTTTCTTCTTCTTTTTAAATTGAGGGTTTCGTGCCGAGTTATTTAACCATCTCACGACTACGTTTTAGGTTACTAAGATGCAGATTTCTTAGTCACTGCGAAGGTTTGAGCTGCGGGCCAAGCAGATTCTAGCGTAAGATCTGTTACTGCTCCTGCGTTGCATCTTTTGTGTAGTTTTGTCTTTCGTAGACAGTGTCTAATCCCTTTTCCTGGTTGTTGTTTTTATTTCAGTGAGATATCATCTCAGCCGGTTGTTCTAGCGATTATAAGTCCATCGCTTCGTACACATGTTGCACTCTGGTTGCCCTGTTAAGCTATATATATATTTTTTTCTTTGCATAGTTGTCCAGGTGTTGCTACTGTAACTTCACGGTTTTTCTTATAGTAGTTTGTCTTACCACGTTATTGCGGCTGTACACAGCAAGCATAATCGTGTAACAATCCGTTATCAGGCGGTTTCCATGGTTATTCCAGCGTCCGTGGTTAACATATTATTAGAGTTTTGTTTTTTTTTTGGTTTCCAGAGTCCAGGACAAGATACTAAGATGATTGGCGAACCGTTTGATTATCCTCCACACCGCCGGTGCTCTGATCTGGTTATCCAATGTATAGATTAACGCGACACGAGGAGGAAGCCCGAACTATCTTCGCAGGTAAACCCTAACTCGTGCTGCAGTTACAGAGGTTGATGCCTCAGACTGGTTAATCTATGTTTTCATTCGAATGATAAGGTTCATACTTCACCAGGAATCGTTTAGAACTGATGTCATGTTTTCGTTGATAGGTTTTCTTTTGCACCTCTAATTTAAACTGAAGAAGTAAATCCGGTTTACCCTACTTAACGCATGCGTAGTTACGCCTGATCGATTCATTGTGTTCCCGATCAGATACTTGTCTGCGTCTTTGGTCTTTATGCATATCAGTTTGACCAATTTTCGTTGCAGAGAAATTACAATCCGGCATGATAACCGAGTTGTCGTCCATGAGTAGGTTTCATAATTTGGTTATTATTGAAAGGTGAGATATGTCGTTTAATCTCATTTAATTCTCGCCTCTCCTCATTACATATAATGATTAAAATTGATTTAACCTCCCGTCCCACTGTAAGGGTTATAGTGCTATTATTTTGTTTGACGCAAGTCCGTATCTATTATATCAGCTATCAGTCATGATTCAATGTAGTGCGCCTACATATAAGTCCGTTTTTCCACGCAGTAGTCACATAAAAATCTCATTTTAATATATGTCGGGTTTTTCCACCCATAGTCCCTTTTAATATCGGGGTTCGATTCACATATATATAAATCTCCAATTTATTTTAATGTTTCTTGTTACCATATATATAGGTGTCGTTCTTGTATGTAATATATTACTAATTGTATCTATAATTCCTTGAAATTCGACTTGTAAAATTTTCTATTGGTGGTGCGCTAAGTGCACACTTGGGATTTTAAAAACATATACATGTATACCATGCTTGATCGTTATTATATTTTATTCTAGCATCAATTCTTTGCCCTAAAAGGTATTTCAAGGGTTAGGAATGAATTCCCTACCCCAGATACACTATATTTGTTATGAAAGTTGTAATGCCTCTATAGTGTAGTTTCACTCTTTCGGGTAATAAGGATACATTTTCTAAGTCCTTGCTTTTAAGTTATATTTTTCTTTGAGGTATATCTATATGCATTTTCTAGTGTTTGACTAGAGACTTTAATTATATTTTAAATCTTTTGCTACTATACCTGTTCCAAGGCTTAAGGATAGATCTAGAAATGCAAAATATACATTTATAACTGCTATAATACCCATATAGAATAAAATTTTGTTTTTCCTGTCACAGCTTTGAATGTAAGATTTTATTATCCTACTTTCTTTCATATTTGTGGTGCACCATGTAACTTCAGTACTGCTACCATATTGTTCTATCATACCTATGAGCACAATCATCACATTTGTATTTACAGGAAGCAAGAGAATATTTAATTATATGTAGAGATTAAGTAAACTTCAGATTTAAACCAACCTTGGTTTAGAGTTTCTGTAGTTTCTACTCTATGGAATTCTGGTCTACAACCAACAGAACCTGAAAGGTGAATGCCTTGAGATGGATTCTGCTAAATGTAGTACCAAATTTAACCATACTAATTCCCTTAAGTTTTATATGTAGCCAATTCATACCATTATAACATAGAATAACAAGGATTTCAGAACATACCACAATGTGCAAATGACCAACCTCCCAACCTTAGAGTCCTCTTTGTCTCCCAGGACTCACCTCCGAGCAGAAATCACCTCCTAGAACAGATCAACCTCTGATCTGCCTAGGAGCAGCTTATTTAAGCTCATAGTTCCCCAAAGCATGTTTCTAATTCTGCGTCCAGAATAGCAGGATGCTTTCTTTCCCGTTAGCCTAGGCTTCCCATTTTGGGACTCTTTAAAGCCGCTTTTTGGCTTTTTCCTCACTTTTTCCAAATGCCTTTTTTCTCACCTCTTCCCAACTACTCCTCTTCATTGGGGAAATTTAGATTCCTTCTCAAATCTAAATTAATTTCTTTCAAGGATTTTTGAAAGATTTTTGGGGATTTGTTGCCTTATCCATCCTCATGGATTTGGCAAGTGATCTCAAATTCTCTTTTTGGTAAAAATGCAACATCAATTTATTTATTTTCTCAAATAAAATATGCAAATACATTCATACCATACTCATCCCTTGGGGTCCACCCCCTTAGGATTAATGTTCAAATGTCTAACTCTAAAAATTCAACACACAAATTGGGGGTGTTACACATAATTAATATTTTTAAGTCAAGAGATTCTAAGACCCAAGTGTGGTTTAATATTATAAACAAAAATAAATAATAAACCAAAGGATTTTATGTCATAAACCCAAGGAATTGGTGAAGCCAATGGATAAATATTAAAAACCTAAGGGATAAGTAAGGCAAAAGTGATCAATATGAAAAACATAAGAGATTAATAAAGCTTGTGAATTAATATCTTAAACAAAAAAGTATGATAAACTCACACGATCATTAATATTATAAAATCAAAAGAATAATACTAAAACTAAGAGATTAATATTATAGATATCATTTATACAAAAATCTTTAGATAAATACTATAAACCGTAAAATAAACATGGTTGAGCATGTTTGACTTAAACATTGAGACAATTATTGTCATAATGCGATGTTGGACGAAGAATGACCATGGTTTTACATGCTTGATTTTCATATTGTGACAATATTTTTCACTTTATGACATTCGGCCATGGAAGACCTCGATTGAATATGACCAACTGTGATTAAAAATGGTAGCCCATTGTTGATTTTCATAAAGAGACAATGTTTTTTATAATGTGACATTGGACCATGCATTAATATTAAAGTGTATGAATAATATTTAATTCCTAATATTACCAACCAAAAGAAATAGGAAACTGAAGAGATTAATAAACCCTAATAATTAATATCTTAAAATCGAAACGTAAGAAATGAATAAACCCTAAGAATTAATAATTTAAACTAAAGATATTAATAAACCGAATGGATTATTAATATTATAAACCAAAATGACTAAGAAACCGAAGGCTTTTGTAACACCTCCAGTTCAAGAATTTTTTTAATTTTTTTTTTGTTCCTATATACGGGGCTTCGTTTACCTGGTTGTTTGAGTAAGGAGTTAACTTTTACTTTTTCTGGTTAAAATCTCCTTTACTCACCTAGTATTTCTTATCACTTCAGGCTTTCTTTCCCACTACCCCTTCTTATAAGCATTAAATACTCCCCTTGTATACTTTACCATAATATACATCTCACTTCCATACTCCTTGGTGTTAGCAAGCGATATTAGTTTTAGACATAATATAAGCATAGGCTCTCTGGTCATACACGCATAATGCATGTATATATATATATATATAAAACATCTATATCTATAGATGTCCTATCCCCTGGACCATATTTTTTCGAATTCACATAAGTATATGTCACATATATTTACACCATATATATAACCTATATATATATATAAAGTACGACCTTTGATACATTATACAACCCATACATTTATATAATACATAGGTATCTCTACCCTTTAATACTATGACGTGAAGGCGCACACGTATATGTATGACACCTATCTATATATATATTTTTAAAACCCCCTTTTTATAAATTAGCACGCAATTCGTATAGCTATAACACTTGTATATATCATTGCTAATATTATTGAACCCGCCTCATCATTCACTAACACGTTGAATATTGATTTTGCATATAATATATTGGCACGCACTCCTAGCTTAACACGTCGACGAGACTATGTCGTCGTGGAGCTTACGGCGACGGTTCCATTGACATATACACCGTGAATTGGAACTTCATCATGCTACGTAGATGCGCGGGGGTTAATGGGTTTGGTCGAGGTCCGATTGTCGATTATGTGGCGTCGAGACCTACCTATTCATCCTACTCATAAAATTTAGTGGAGCGGTTTCACTTTTACTACCATCCCTCTAATGCGGCGGCGTAGAGCTCGCTATGCTCGTTTTTGCCCTTGGTGTGAATGGTTCCGCTTTGTGATGCGGTCACCGGATATGCGTGTTGATGTTTCTTACCGCCTCGGTCGAATTAGCGTTATTCCACTTTGAACCGAGTTCTATAAAATCGACTTGTTTATACGCAAAATATGCCTATGCGTGCGGCTATTGCGGGGAACAATGGGCGTAGGGTTGTGATTGTATGCTATGATTTAACATGTGTTTATTGTGATGTCTAATGGTTTTTTGGTTGCAGGGGCCGGTTTCTTGTTCGGGAGAGTTAAGCATTGGATGCCGGCGTGTATGTACCCATGCTCTGTAAGTACGTTACGTGTCACGTTTCTTTTCGCTATTCTCTCGCTGGCCCCGAGCACGGAGTGCGCCAATCCTCGTATTGGGACCTTTTGAATACTAGGGTTATCCTACCTCCGAGTATGAATTCTAGGCATAGCACACGGTGGGATGGTACAAAAGGGCCGATCCTTGCGATTGTGCTGAGACTATATCGTACTAGTAGATCGACGAAGTTGATTTTTTCCCGGATCGACATTGGGATTTTCGACTTCACTGGGGCGGTGGGATTAGGGTTTTTTCCTACCCATCTGTTTGATCTTCGTGGCAACAATTCGATGTCATTCCTATCGTTCTCCTCCAAAGAGTATCTATATAGCTGGTTCGGTTTAAGTTGGATCTTATTCTTGTCGTTGCGGTTGTCATTGTTCTCAATTTCTTTACCTACATCATGATTCGTTTCCGGTGTGGTGTGCGGAGATAATACAACAGCGTGCAGGTGTAAATCTTCTCCTCGTGAAAGAAACTCCACCGCCAGGTTTATCATTTTCTTTTAACCCTACCTCTATCATTGCTTTATACCTGCATTTCTTCGAATATCGCAGTAAGTGCTGCCTCTAATTCGTTTTCAGGTTATTCGTGCAGAGTTTGCAGAAGACGAGTTTTCCCCGGTCGCTCTCTTTAGGTTTCAGACCTCTCCTTGTCTTTATTAGTATAAATAATGGTAGTCTGTTGATGTTACGACGAGTTGTTTGCCTCGTAGGGTTTCTCCTTTTGCAGGTCACGTATTTCCTCTCTCAGTACTCGTCACCATGGATATAACCCATTATCTGTCTACACGCCGACCCCTAATATTTTTCCAGGTCTTTCTACGCTCGACGCCCGACTTCAGATTGTGTTTGACTCAAGTTGGTTAACCTCACTACGATTACTGATATTTTATTTCGCTCTGACAGAACCTATCTTATGAATTTGTTTATATGTTTTTATTAGCTTGGCTCGGTCATTTTCTTCCATCAGGCGATGGCGTTTTTGTGTTTTGGTTAGTTTTGATACTCGTACATTCCTCATAAAAGTTGGCATAGCTGCATCGCATTTCGAATTGATTTTTTTTCTACCTGTTACCATATATAAACATCTACTGCTCGTAGTATATAGCCGCGGCCTCCTGCGCAGGGATTATTTTGTTTTGATCTCGGCATTTGCTGCCTACGCGTTGTTTCTTAGATTTAATTGCCGCACTTGGTTAACTACACAGTGTTTCAAAATTATATTGTGGTATTTTCTCAGACAGAACCCTAAATTTCAATGAGATATTTACGAGGGTGTGGTAGAAGGATTTGTTTTAATTTTATGTCCATGTACAGTGAGTCGACAAACCCGCCTATCTCAATAGGGTTTGACCATTCGTTCCGCCTATCTACTTTAGAATTCGTATATATGTATAATGCGTGCATTTAACTCATAAATTTTAAATCGTGGTTCATATGTATATATATAATTTTTGCAACCACGATTTATTGAGAATCGGGCTGATACCATATGATTAATTCGCGGTTTATTTATTGTTTCCTTTTTATTGCACATTTACATATTTTCTGAACTCATAGTGGAATTTAAAAGTATATGGAGTTCCCCTTTTTTTTGTTTTTTTATGCTATATAGTTCAATGTTGGTAGTAAATTTCAAATGCAATGGCAACTATGTTTTGTGATAAATTGCTATGGCACTTCTATAGTATAGATTTACTTCTTGGCTTAATAAGACTACATATTCTAAAGTTCTTGCTCTATATTTATGTATAGTTTTGAATTATGATATGAGGCAGAAGTAGATTACCATTCCTACATAAAAATTTCTATTGAAATAAATATCCATAGACTTGAACCAATCATAGTTTAAAATCTTTATACCATTCTATTTTATATTCTGTATTTTATACATCATAACCTCGTACACCTCATGGTGTTCCTTGGATAAGTAGGTAGTATAAAATGGCATTATCACCTACCTCCTACTGGTATATATTTTCACCTTGGTAGCCACATAAAAGCATAATACAAATTAAATATTTATTCTCTGTAGAGACCAAGTACCCTCAGATTTAAACCGTCTTTGGTTTAAAGTTTCTGTGGGTTTCTACTCTATGGATTTATGCTCTACAACTAACCCGAATCTGGAAGGTGAAAGCCTTAGGATGGACTCTGGTAAATGTAGTACTAAAATCACTCATATTAATAAAATTCGATTTTATATGTAGCCAATTCATACTATCATAAGACAAAGTAACAAGAATTTCAGAACATACCACAATTGCAAATGACCAACCTCCCAACCTTAGAGTCCTCTTTGTCTCCCAGAACTCACCCCCGAGCTGAGATCACCTCCATCACAGATCAACCTCTGATATGCTTAGGAGCAGCTTATTTAACCTCATGTTTCCCCAAAGCATGTTTCTAATTCTGCGTCTAGAATAGCAGGATGCTTTCTTTCCTGTTTAGCCTAGGCTTCCCATTTGGGACTCTTTAAAGCTGTTTTATGCTTTTCCTCGGCTTTTCCAGCTTTTCCTACCTCTTCCCAACTACTTTCCTCTTCATTGGGGAAATTTAGATTCCTCCTCAAAATCTAAATTAATCTCTTTCAAGGATTTTTGAAAGACTGTGGGGATTTCTTGCCTTATCCATCCTCATGGATTTGGAAAGTGATCTCTAATTCTCATCTTGGTCAAAATGCACAATCATTTTATTTATTTCATCATTTTAAATATTAAATTACATTCACACCATACTTATCCTTTGGGGTCCACTCCCCTTAGGATTAAAGTTCACACATCTAATTTTTCAAATTCAACACATAAATTGGGGGTGTTACATATTCCCCCTCTGAAAATAAACACCATCCTCGGTGTTGTTATTCAACCACTAGAGTTCATTTAAACAAAAATGGATGTTTTTCCATCATTTCGGCTTCCCTTTCCCAGGTAGCTTCTTCAGTAGTAAAGTGCTTCCACTGCACCTTTACTCTGGCCACTGTTCTGTTTCTCAATTCAATTTCTTTCCGCTCCAATATTTGAAGTGGTTCTGGCAGAAACTCCCCTTCTAGTTCCACCTGTACAACATTCCAATCAACTATGTGAGAAGCATCATGCACATATCTTTTTAATAACGAAATATGAAAAACATTATGCACTCTAACATGGGGTGATAAGGCCAGCTTATAAGCCACTGGTCCCACCCTTTCTAAAACTTCAAAAGGCCCACAATATCTAGGAGCAAGTTTTGCACAACTTCCAGCATAAAGTGTGCTCTTTTTGGGTTTGATGCGCAAATACACATGATCCACACTGAATTCTCGGTGCACTCTTTTCTTATCGACGCAAGCTCTTCTTGATCTCATGCGCGATGTTTCTCATGTTTATTGCATTCTTCATCTCAGCAGCAGTGCATCTGGTCCCAACACCGGTTTATCCTCGGATTGACTCCCGGCTGAGGAGTGTTTTTTCTTCCATAGAGTGCCTGGGTGATCTTAATGAGGATTGGAAACTGTGTATAAGCCAGCTCTCTAATGCGGATACTCTTCACATTTTGATGGCCTATCCATCCATACATTCTCGGCATATAAAATTGGTTGTGCTTTGTTTTATCGTTTAAGGGTGATAGGCAGTACTAAAATTCAGCTTAGTACCCATTCCTTCAAACAATCCTTTCCAGAATGTTGCTGTAAACTTAGAATCTCGATCTGAAACAATTACTTTGGGAACTCCATGAAGCCTTCCTATCTCCTTCAGGAAAACATTTGCTACTTGAGTTGTTCCGAAAGTAGATTTCACTGGTATAAAGTGAGCAGATTTTGTGAGAGTGTCTACTACTACCATTACAGAATCATGTTGATATTTAGTCTTGGGTAATCATGTTATAAAATCCATGGAAACTGTGTCCCATTTCCATTCTGCAATTGGCAAAGGGTTTAAAAGACCTGCTGGATGTTGGTGCTCAACTTTGACTAGCTGACATTCCATACATCTACTTAAATACTCTGCCACATCTCTCTTCATTCCTGGCCAGAACAACTTCTTCTTCAAGGCTGTTAACATATTTTGGTATCCTGGATGTCCTGCATAGGGCTGTTTGTGATATTCATCTAGAATTTCTCTTTTCAATGACTCTATATCTGGAATATAAAACCTGTTTTTGTAATAGAGTAGCCCTCTTTGGTTTTTAGTGAAATCAGTTTTATCCTTTTTCTGTAGTTTCACCAAGAGTGCTTCATAGTTGGGATCTTGATTTGCTGCTTTTCCTACCAATTCCTCTATCTCCATTTGGGCACTACTCCCAATGCTGTTTAAATGTTGACAAGCATTTCTACTTAAGGCATCAGCAACTTTATTTTATTTTCCCTTGATATGCTTTATATCCATATCAAATTCACTTAGAAAGGACAGCCATCTGGCTTGTCTTGCATTCAGGTCAGTTTGGGAAAAAAAATATTTGAGGCTGATATGATCAGTCATCAATGTGAACTTCTTCCCCAGCAGATAGTGCCTCCACATTTTTAAAGCATGGATAATAGCTGCAAATTCCAAATCATATGCACTATAATTCTGTTCATGTATTTTCAGTTTCCTAGATTCATAGGCAATGACTGAATTTTCCTGCAACAGGACTCCTCCCAGCCCTTCTCTGCAAGCATCTGTACATACAACAAACTCTTTATCAGGATCAGCAATTTTTAATATTGGGGCTGAAATAAGTTTTTTTTTTAACTGCTTGAAACTGTTTTGACACTTTTCAGTCCACACAAACTTGACACCCTTTCTTTGTAATGAAGTGATGGGATGTGCTATGGCAGAAAATCTTTCCACAAATCTACGATAGTAGCCTGCTATCCCCATGAATGACCTTATTACTGAAACATCAGTTGGGACTGGCCATTCTTTAATTGCTTTTATCTTTTCAGGGTCAACTGCAAGGCCTTTTTCAGAAATAATATGACCCAAATATTGAATCTTATCCTTGTAAAATTCACATTTACTGAATTTAGCATATAGTTGATTTTCTTTCAGAGTTTGCAACACTATCCGCAGATGTTCCTTGTGTTCTTCTTTGTTTTTGGAGTAGACTAGAATATCATCTATGAACACTAGAAAAAACTTATCCAAATACTTATTTAACACACTGTTCATCAGGCACATAAAGGTGGCAGGGGCATTAGTCAACCCAAAAGGTAAGACTACAAATTCGTAATTCCCATACCTGGTTCGAAATGCTGTTTTACTGATGTCTTCTTCTTTAATTCTAAGCTGGTGATAACCAGTCCTTAGGTCTATCTTAGAAAAGACTGAAGCTCCTCTCACTTGATCGAAAAGATCATCAATTCTAGGAAGTGGATATCTATTCTTAATGGTCAACTTGTTCAGTTGACGATAATCAATGCACATCCTAAAAGTTCCATCCTTCTTTTTCACAAATAAGACCGGTGCTCCCCATTGAGACACACTCGGTCTAATGTATCCTTTATCTAATAATTCTTGCAGTTGCATCTTCAGCTCCATGAGTTCAGGTGGACTCATTCGATAGGGGGCTCGGGAAACAGGTGTGGCTCCCAGCACCAAATCTATAGAAAAGTCAATTTCTCTTTTGGGAGGAAGATGAGGAATCTCATCTGGGAAAACTTCTTTAAAATCCCTTACCACTGGTAATTCACTCAGCATATTTTATTCAGTTCTCTGTTCTACTTCTTCCACATGTACCGCATAAACTTGGTATCCTTTTCGAGCTGTTCTTTTCAATTGTAAGGCTGATATTTGTCTTACTGAAATGGATTTTGGTTTCCCTTTTAGTGTAAAAGGTTTCCCTTCTTCATCCACACAATGCAGGGTTTTATCCCAGCAATTCATTAAAGCTTTCTTCTTTTCCAGGCAATCCATTCCTATTAGTAGATCATAGGATCCTAATGGTAATATGTTCAAATTTACTTCTATTGGAAAACCATTTAATTGTATGGCTATTTTGGGCAACTTATGTGTGACTTTTCTCTTAGTTCCAGTGGCCAGCTGTACCAACCATGACTGCTGAAATTTTTCAGGTTTAATTTTACATTTTTCTACAATTCCAGGACTAATGTAACTCAAAGAAGCACCTGGATCAATCAAAACAATAATAGGTAGGTCAGAAATCTTACCCTCCATTTCCACCATGGTTGCTTGATGTTCTGCTTGCCGATTTTCCAAGGCTGCACTGATAGTTGGTATATTTCTGGCTATGTCATTTACTGTTGTTGCCTCTCGCTCTCTGTTGATCATGTGTATATTTCGATGGGGGAAGTCCCTCATCATATGGGGTTCTCCACAGCCCCAACATTTCAGAGGTTCCTTCATTCTGACTATCCCTTCCTTTTTATTGTTCCCTTCTACTGGTTTTGAAGCCACTTGGGACTGAGCAGTTTGACTTTCTTTTGGTTTATTGAATTTTTTCCGCTGATGATCTCTACCAAAATTTCTTAGATATGCTGGTTTTGGTCTTTTACCTTTGAACTCGCCCTTGTTCAGCCAGCTCTTCCCTTGTTCAGCTTTACCTTTAAACTGCTGATAGCATAGTCTTGCTTTTCTCACAGCTTCATCCATGGTCTTTGGGTTGTCAAACTCTATTTTCTCCTTGTACACAGTAGGTAAGCAATTCAAAAATCTTTGAACCTTTGCTTTTTCTTCCCTAATGTAAGGAACATATCTCAGTAAATTGGTAAAATTAGTGACAAACTCATCAATAGTGAGTTGTCCTAGTCTAAGTTCATGGAATTCTTTTGCTTTATCATCATAATATCGTTCATGTAAATAACGATTTTTGAACTTCGTCTGAAAATATTCCCAAGTAACTGTCTTCTCATCAATGGCATGAACCATTTTTGTCTCTTCCCACCACAGTGTAGCCTTTCCTTGTAGTTGATACACAGCTAATCTGGCCTTCAGATTGCTCTCATATTCATCTACTTGAAAATACTTGATCATATTCAGCAACCAAGCTTCAGCATCCTCTTCCTTCTCCCCATCATAGGAGGGAGGTTTAATCTTTCGAAATTCTCCCTGCAATTCTCTTTTCTGCCTATGTTGATTTCTAGCTGCCTCCTCATCCTCAGACTCATCCATATTTCTTTTTCCGGAACCTTCGCCTTCCTGGATGTTCCGGGAAGTGAGCTCTCTAATGAGCTTTTCTTGCTCCTTACTGGCTGATGACAGCATGTCATTTTCGCTTCTTAGTTCAGCCAATTCTCGTTGCAGCCTGTGCAACATAGCCATTACCGGGGCATTGGGATCTGGAGTAGCAAACTCATCCCGCAGATCCACATAAATCCCTTCACCTTCAGCCATTTCAACTGTACACACTTACAACACAGATTAGCAAAATTTTATAAAACTTCAGAAAAACAAAATATGTAATAAGTAGTGAGCACAAAATTGACAGCCCAATTTGTTGTAACTGGTGCTCCGATACCATTTGTAATACCTCCAGTTAAAGAATTTAATTTTTTTTTTTCCTATATACGGGGTTTCGTTTACCTGGTTGTTTGAGTAAGGAGTTAACTTTTTCTTTTTCTGGTTAAAATCTCCTTTACTCACCTAGTATTTCTTATCACTTCAGGCTGTATTTCCCACTACCCCTTCTTATAAGCATTAAATACTCCCCTTGTATACTTTACCACACTATACATCTAACTTCCATACTCCTTGGTGTTAGCAAGCGATATTAGTTTTAGACATAATATAAGCATAGGCTCTCTGGTCATACCTGCATAATGCATGTATATATATATATTAAACATCTATATCTATAGATGTCCTATCCCTGGACCATATTTTTGGAATTCACATAAGTATATGTCACATATATTTACACCATATATATAACCTATATATATATATATATATATATATATAAAGTACGACCTTTGATACATTATACAACCCATACATTTATATAATACATAGGTATCTCTGCCCTTTAATACTATGACATGAAGGCGCACACGTATATGTATGACACCTATCTATATATATATTTTTAAAAACCCATTTTTATACATTAGCACGCAATTCGTATAGCTATAACACTTGTATATATCATTGCTAATATTATTGAACCCGCCTCATCATTCACTAACACGTCGAATATTGATTTTGCATATAATATATTGGCACACACTCCTGGCTTAACACGTCGACGAGACTATGTCGTCGTGGAGCTTACAGCGACAGTTCCATTGACATATACACCGCGAATTGGAACTTCATCATGCTACGTAGATGCGCAGGGTTAATGGGTTTGACTGAGGTCCGATTGTCGATTATGTGGCGTCGAGACCTACCTATTCATCCTACTCATAAAATTTAGTGGAGCGGTTTCACTTTTACTACCATCCCTCTAATGCGGCGCTGTAGAGCCTGCTATGCTCGTTTTGCACTGGTGTGAATGGTTCCACCTGTAATGCGGTCAGCAGATATGTGTGTTGATGTTTCTTACCGCCTCAGTCAAATTAGCGTTATTCCACTTTGAACCAGTTCTATAAAATCTGACTTGTTTATACGCAAAATATGCCTATGCGTACTGGCTATTGATAGGTACAACAGCGTAGGGTTGTGATCGTATGCTATGATTTAACATGTGTTTACTGTGATGTCTGATGGTTTTTGGTTGTAGGGCCGGCTTCTTGTTCGGGAGAGTTAAGAATTGGATGCCGGTGTGTATGTACCCATGCTCTGTAAGTACGTTATGTGTCACGTTTCTTTTCGCTATTCTCTGCTGGCCCAGCACGGAGTGCGCCAATCCCTGTATTGGGACCTTTTGAATACTAGGGTTATCCTACCTCCAGTATGAATTCTAGGCATAGCACACAGCGGGATGGTACAAAAGGGCCGATCCTTGCAGCTGTGCAGACTATATCGTACTAGTAGATCGACGAAGTTGATTTTTCCCAGATCGACATTGGGATTTTCTGACTTCCTGGGGCAGTGGGATTAGGGTTTTTTCCTACCCATCTATTTGATCTTCGTGGCAACAATTCGATGTCATTCCTATTGTTCTCCGCCTAAGAGTATCTATATAGTTGGTTCGCTTTAAGTTGGATCTTATTCTTGTCGTTGCGGTTGTCATTGTTCTCAATTTATTTACCTACAGCATGATTCGTTTCCGGTGTGGTGTGCAGAGATAATACAACAGCGTGCAAGTGTAAATCTTCTGCTCGTGAAAGAAACTCCACCGCCAGGTTTATCGTTTTCTTTTAACCCTACCTCTATCATTTCTTTATACCTGAATTTCTTCGAATATCGCAGTAAGTGCTGCCTCTAATTCGTTTTCAGGTTATTCGTGCAGAGTTTGCAGAAGACGAGTTTTCCCCGGTTGCTCTCTTTAGGTTTCAGACCTCTCCTTGTCTTTATCAGTATAAATAATGGTAGTCTGTTGATGTTACGACGAGTTTTTTGGCTCGTAGGGTTTCTCTTTTTGCAGGTCACGTATTTCCTCTGTCAGTACTCGTCACCATGGATATAACCCATTATCTGTCTACACGCCGACCCCTAATATTTTTCCAGGTCTTTCTACGCTCGACGCCTGACTTCAGATTGTGTTTGACTCAAGTTGGTTAACCTCACTACGATTACTGATATTTTCTTTCGCTCTGACAGAACCTATCTTATGAATTTTTTTATATGTTTTTATTATCTTGGCTCGGTCATTTTCTTCCATTAGGCGATGGTGTTTTTGTGTTTCGGTTAGTTTTGATACTCGTACATTCCTCATAAAAGTTGGCATAGCTGCATCGCATTTCGAATTGATTTTTTTTCTACCTGTTACCATATATAAACATCTACTGCTCGTAGTATATAGCCGTGGTCTCCTGCGCAGGGATTATTTTGTTTTGATCTCGGCATTTGCTGCCTACGCGTTGTTTCTTAGATTTAATTGCCGCACTTGGTTAACTACACAGTGTTTCAAAATTATATTGTGGTATTTGCTCAGACAGAACCCTAAATTTCAATGATATATTTACGAGGGTGTGGCAGAAGGATTTGTTTTAATTTTATGTCCATGTACAGTGAGTCGAAAAACCCGCCTATCTCAATAGGGTTTGACCATTCGTTCCGCCTATCTACTTTAGAATTTGTATATATGTATAATGCGTGCGTTTAACTCATAAATTTTAAATCGTGGTTCATATGTATATATATAATGTTTGCAACCACGATTTATTGAGAATCGGGCTCATACCGTATGATTAATTCGCGGTTTATTTATTGTTTCCTTTTGATTGCACATTTACATATTTTCTAAACTCATAGTGGAATTTAAAAGTATATGGAGTTCCCTTTTTTTTTTTTTTATATGCTATATAGTTCAATGTTGGTAGTAAATTTCAAATGCAATGGCAACTATGTTTTGTGATAAATTGCTATGGCACTTCTATAGTATAGATTTACTTCTTGGCTTAATAAGAATACATATTCTAAAGTTCTTGCTCTATATTTATGTATAGTTTTGAATTATGATATGAGGCGGAAGTAGATTACCATTCCTACATAAAATTTTCTATTGAAATAAATATCCATAGACTTGAACCAATCATAGTTTAAAATCTTTATACCATTCTATTTTACATATTAGTAATTTTCCATCATGCAACATAGAAAAAGGGCACCTCATGGTGTTCCTTCTGGATAAAAGTAGGACTGATATAAAATCAAGAAATTATCTTTCTAACCTACATATGAGCATATATTTTCACCTTGGTATACATACATGTAATACAAATTAAATATTTATTCTCTGTAGAGACCAAGTACCCTCAGATTTAAACCGTCTTTGGTTTAAAGTTTCTGTGGGTTTCTACTCTATGGATTTATGCTCTACAACTAACCCGAATCTGGAAGGTGAAAGCCTTAGGATGGACTCTGGTAAATGTAGTACTAAAATCACTCATATTAATAAAATTCGATTTTATATGTAGCCAATTCATACTATCATAAGACAAAGTAACAAGAATTTCAGAACATACCACAATTGCAAATGACCAACCTCCCAGCAGCAGAGTCCTCTTTGTCTACGAGGACTCACCCCCGAGAGGATCACCTCCCCAAGACTAACCTTAAAATGAACGGCTGTTCATCATATTTATCCAAAGCATGTTCCTGATGCAGGGATCGGAAGAGCTTGAGATGTACTTTCTTTCTGTTCCTTCCCCTAGGCTTGTTTGCAGTTCTTTAAAGTTGTTTATGCTGCAGTGCGCTACCCAGCTTTTCCAGCTTTTATTACCTCTTCCCAACTACTTTCCTCTTCATTGGGGAAATTTAGATTCCTCCTCAGAATCTAAATTGATTTCTTTCAAGGAATTTTGAAAGATTGTGGGGATTTGCTGCCTTATCCATCCTCATGGATTTGGCAAGTGATCTCTAATTCTCATCTTGGTCAAAATGCACAATCATTTTATTTATTTCCTCAAATTAATTATGCAAGTACATTCACACCATACTCATCCTTTGGGGTCCACTCCCCTTAGGACTTAAGGTTCACAATTTTCAAATTCAACACGAAATTGGGGGTGTATTTACGGCTTACTATATAAACCAAAGTAATTGGTCAACCCAAGGATAAATATTAATATTATAAACCAAGAAATTAATAAACTCTAATAATTAATATCTTAAACTCAAAATATTAATAAACGTTAATAATTAATATTTTAAACTTAAGAGGATTAATAAATCCAAGGGGTTATTAACATTATAAACCAAAAGAATAAACCCAAGGTTTTAATATTACAAACCAAAGGAATTGGTTAGCCGAAGTGATAAATATTAAAGACCTAAGGGATCAATAGGGCCATGGGATCAATATTAAAAACACAAAGAGATCAATAAACCATAAGAATCAATATTATGAAGTGACATATTAGAATCCCCAATATTACAAACTATAAGTATTAAACACAATATTATAAACCCTAATATTAAACCCAAATATTATAAACACAGTATTAACCCCTAATTATAAAAAACTATATATTAAAATCTATGCTATAACCCTACATATTACGCTATAATCAAAATCATAATATTAAAAACTCAAAAGATTAATAAAACTAAGGGATCCATATTAAAAAGAGAAAATACTAATAAAGCATAGGAGTTAATATTTTAAATACAAATGAAATACAAATGAATGATAAAGTCGACATGATTATTAATATTATAAACCGAAGAGAACAATTAACTTTAGGGATTGTTAATATTATAAACCCAATGAATTAAAAATATAAAGGATTAATAAACCAAATGGATTGATATTAAAAACCCAGGAAATAATAAACCCAAGGGATTAATATTAAAAAGGCACAAAATTAATTAACCCCAATAATTAATATTTTAAACTAAAAAAACTAGGATATTATTACCATAATAATCAACAGTTTAAACTCAAAAGATTGATAAACCCAAGGGATTATTAATATTATAAACCAAAAGAATGAATAAGCATGAGGGATTTATTATTATAAACCAAAGTAATCGATGAACCGAAGGAATAAATATTAAAAAATATACAAGACCAATAAGGTCAAGGGATCAATATTAAAATCACAAAAGATTACTAAACCCTAAGAATAAAGTTTTAAACTAAAAAACCTAAGAAATTAATAAACCCTAATAATTAATATTTTAAATTATACGAGTTCAATAAACCCTAGACATTATTAATATTATAAACCAAAAGAGGTAATAAACCCAAGGGTTTAATACTATAAACCAAAGTAATTGGTGAACCCGTCGGGAGAAATATTAATATTATCAACCAAGAAAATAATAAACCCTAATAATTAATATTTTAAATTCAAAGGATTAATAAACATTAAGAAATAATATTTTAAAGTTGAGAGATTAATAAACCCAAGGATTATTAATATTATAAACAAAAAGAACTAATAAAACCAAGGATTTGGTGAACCCAGTGGATAAATATTAAAAACCTAAGGGATAAATAAGGGAAGGGGATCAATATGAAAAACATAACAGATTAATAAAGCTTGCAAATTAATATCTTAAACAAAAAGGTATGATAAACTCACATGATTATTAAAATTATAAAATCAAAGGAATAATATTAAAACTAAGAGATTAATATTATAGATATCAATTATATAAAAACCTTTAGATAAATACTAAACGATATAAAAGAAATATGGTTGAGCATGTTTTGAATTAAACATTGAGACAATTATTGTGATAATGCAGACGTTGGACAAAGAATGACCATGGTTTGCCATGGTTGATTTTCATATTGTGACAATATTTGTCACAATGTTACATTCGAGCATGGAAGATCTTGATTGACTATGACAAACGATGATTAACAACGGTAGTCCATGGTTTATTTTCATATAGAGACAATGTGTTTCATAATGTGACATTGGACCATTTAAAAACAAGAGATCAATAAACCCTAAAAATCAATATTATGAAGCGAAATATTATAATCCCTAATGTTATAAGTGTGAAAGTGTGAAGTTGGGTTACACTTTTTGAGAATTAGAGATGGAAAATTTTTTTCCTCAACAGTTCAGCCGAACATTTGAAAATTTTCAGCCAAACTATTAGAGAGTTCGGTCGAACTTTCAAAATTAGTTCGGCCAAACTCGTTCTAGCATTTATATTTGCAGCATACTAATGGCGTGGGAAAATAGATTTTTGGCCGTAGATGGGAAAAAATGGCAACAAAAGTTGAGCTGAACTTTTATTTTCGCTGAACTTTTAAAATAGTTTGGCTGAACTCATATTTTATAAATATATCACCGCGAACTATTACAAGTTTCACATATTTTTCGCACGTTTATTTTTGTCATTTTTACGTGGCTCATTTGTGCTTTCCAGTTTGTCTTTGTGGTGAGCTCTGTTGAATTTTTGCTCTGTCTGTTGCTATGGAGTTGCGCTACGGTGACTTTACTGTAATTTCCAGGTAACTATTTAGTTTAATTGTGTGTATTCATTTTATTTATTGTTTTCGTGAATTTTCTCCCATTTCTCCCTCAAGTTCTCTCTCAAGTTTTGAATGTTTGAATGTTCCTGTACTTCTATTTTTTATTTCATTTTACATTTGGATGTAGATATATACATAAGTTTTCACTTCTCTAAATTTTTGAATGCAAATATAATTCTCGCATTCACTTTTTTTAGGTTTGCACTTCCACCGAAATTCTAAATGCAAATATAATCACTGCAGGTCATTTTTTTAATTGTTTATCTGTATTTTGTCCCTTCCATAAGTTCTCAATGTTTTCGTACTTCTATTTTTTCATTTGTCAAACATAAAACATAATTTTTTTTATCCATTTTTCTATTGTTTATTGTTTATGTGTATAAAAAAATCTAAATTTATAAAATTTATATTATAATTTTCTCATTCACTCTGGATCGAATTTAATGGGCTAAATAATGTATCGTGCAAAGCTATTTCTAAAACTTACATCTCGTCACTACTGCTTTTGTTGGTCATGTTCATCCCCACTGCTCACCTTATGTGGCCACCTATTCAACTTACGAGTTGCCTCCACCTCATAAATTCCTATGGCGCGATGCCAACAGATGCCGGACTAATTCCCTGTAAAATTTTAAAGAGAGTAATTCCTATAAAATTTGAAATGGAATAATTCCTCTAAAATTTGAAAGTGAATAATAATTTTACAAAAGAATAATTCCTCTAAAATAGGTGTTTTTTGCTCATTTCCTAGATCAAATTTATTGGGCTAAATAATATATGGTGTAAAGCTATTTCTCCAACTTGCAGCCTCACTCGCCCACCTATTTGTTGGTCATGATTGGTCCCCTGCTCACCTTGCATGGCCACCTATTTAGCTTACGGTGCCTCCACCTCATCAATTTCTATAGATAGATGCTATGCATATGCTAGACTAATTCTGTAAAATTTGAAAGGGAGCAATTCATGTAAAAATTTGAAAGGTAATAATTCTGTAAAATTTGAAAGGGAATAAGAATTTTACGATGGAATAATTCTGTGAAATAGGTGTTTTTCACTCTATTTAGTAATTTTGTTTATTACACTATTGTTTTTACGGAGTGTTTTGTCGCTGGGGATTGCACATTTGTGTGGTTGTCATTATCTCTAGATTGTTGCAGAATAAATATTCCACCTTTTCATGATATTTTTCATGAGTTTAAAGACTCTACAAAAAGGTAATATTTCTTATCATATCATAAATTACTTTACAAATGATAATATTTCTTATCATATCAGAATTTCATGAGTTGATCATCCCTAGAAAAACACAGTGGTTGTCATGATCTCTAAGCATTTTTGCACAAAATAAATATTCCACCTTTCATGATATTTTCATTAATTTAAGCTCTGCTGAAAAGATAATATTTCTTATCATATGCTAGAACTTCCTTCAAAAAAGATAATATTTCTTATCATCTCGGAGAATTTGATGAGTTTGATCATCCTCGGAAAAGAGCAGAGTGGTCGTCATGATCTCCGATTTTTGCAAAGAATAAATATTCCACATTTTCATGATCTTTTCATGAATTTAAGCATCTGGAAAAAAATATAATATTTCTTATCATATCAGAACTTCCTTCAAAAAAGATAATATTTCTTACCATAACAAAATTTAAGCCTCTACAAAAAATATAATATTTCTTGAACTTCCTTCATGATATCTATGGTTTCTCACCTTCATTAAATATTGGGTAAAAGGTCATAGTCTTATCTTAATTTCTATTCTAATTCCCTTTCCTAACTTTGATTTTCCTTTTGACCTTTGAGATAAACCCAATCATTAAATATGATAGTCATCCCTTCTAGGGAACTTACTATGGGTTGTGAGTGGTTTTCCAACCCTTGATGATGTGAGGTGGTGTTTCAAACATGGGAGTAACTTGTGTTTGCATGTGATGCTCACGGGCCATGGTTTCTTCGTGGATTATAGATAGTTTAGTTCTACCTCCTAAGATAAAATTTCTAAAACATTCCTCTGTTATTCCTTAAATTAAAAATAGATCTATACTAAGGATTACTTTTTATATATATTTCTACCATATAAATTATAACGATAATTAATCACATATGTGTTAAAGTAGAATATGAAAAAAGCCCCTTTTACACTTGGCTTGGCTCTTGGGTACATAGATGGGTAGGTTTGGGAATGTGGTTCCACATGAAAAGTAATAAGGGATGGATTTAGTGTAAATTTTAGAATATCGACCTTGAAATGATGAGAGGAAAAACTAACCTTTTATATTCAATGTAAAACACATGCATTAACATATAATTGTGATATTTTCCCTTTTTTCCAACTTAGTCCATCCTTCTAGAAAAATCCCTTTTAATGGAAAAAGATATGTATCCATAGTGATCCATTGATATTTATTCACCAAAAACTATTCCATTTTGACTTATCTATTTGCAGCTTGTACATTAGTTTATGCATCTATATCTTTAAACTAACCAACTATTTCGTTACACCACGCAGGAAATTGATCTCGATATATCTACCATTTTAAATGGGTCTATCACATTCCCGAGAAAAACACGTTACCGCCATAAAAGTTTCCCATTGATACCAAAATTGATTTGATACAAAAAATAGGTTTTAACCTTTTATAATTTATTGTTTCAAATATGTTTTTAAAAAATGAAAAAATATTCAATATAAAACACATGCACATTAACATATAATTTGCAGATATGTTTCCCTATCTCCAACTTAGTGGATATCCTGCTGAGAAAAATCCCCTTTCAATGAAGTAGATATGTCCATAGTGATTCACTGATATTTGTTCACACTATTCCATGCATCTATTCAAGAAACATATGCTCATTCCAAATTTATGCATCTATGTGCCTTTAAACAACACGAAACTATCTTATTACTCCTTGGATCATTTGCGATGTATCTCCCCATTTATTGTGCCTCACATTTGAAGAAAACACACACTAGCCATGAGAAATTTTTCCCATTGAACACCAGTGATTTGTTATAAACATAGGTTTTGCAATCTTATATAGTCTAATTGTTTTCCAAATGAGATTTTAATAAAATAAAAAACATTCAATGTAAAACACATAGTATTTAGAAACAAAGAGGTAATTTGATACAAAACATAGGTTTTAACCTTATATAGTTAATTGTTTTGAAAAAGCAGTTTCTTAAGTCAGATGAAAAATATTCAATGTAAAACACTTTTGCTCGTATAACATATAATTGCTGATTTTTTTCCTTCTTTCTCAGCTAGTCCATCCATTTTAGAAATATCATCAATGAGCTGAAATATATCCATAGTGATCCCACCAGGATAATTTTTGACCAACAAATATTCCATTTTGGACTTATATATCTCAAAAGCTACGCTCCATTGAGTTATACATCTATGTCTTTAAACTACTTAAAACTATTTGTTTACCTTTGTGAATCATTTGAAATCTGTCTCTCCATTTTAATGTGCGATGCTTTGCATTTTCAAGAAAATACACATTAGCCCTTAAAAGACTTTCACATTTCAAACCAAAAGTGATTTGGTACAAAACATGAGGTTTCCAACACTTATGTAGGCAATTGTTTCAAATAGATTCTTAATTTAAGAGCTAGAAAAATATTCAATGTATAGCTCATGCAGTAACATAGAGTGTGATATTTTTCCATTTCTTTCGAACTTAGTGGACATGCTTCTAAAAGATCCTATTTTAAAAAGTAGATATGTCCATAGTGATCCGATCGGTATTTGTTCACAAACAACTCTTTCATTTTGTGATATGTCTCAAAACTATTCTCATTTAGTTTATGCATCTATATATTAAAACTACTGGAAAACTGCTTTTGTTACGCCATAGGAGATCAGTTTTCTATGTATCTCCCATTTTCAATAGAGTGTATAAAGAGGTAGCCCAAAAAGCTTACATTAGCCCCAAAATTTTCCAAACGTTGAAGCTAAAATAGCAGGTTGTTTGAGTACAAAACATAGGTTTTAACCTTATATAAGAGTAATTGTTTCGAATAGATTATTAATTTAAAACGAAAAAATATTGCATGTAGAAACACTTTTGATTAACAAATAGTTGTGATACTTTCCACCTTTTTCCAACTTGGTGGTCGTCCTTCTATAAAAATCCCTTTTAATGAAAGCACTTCGATATCATAGTGATCCACACGATATTTGTTCACAAACAACTCTTCCATTTTGAACTTATATGTCTAAAAACTATGCTCTGATTGGTTTTACTGCATCTATATTTTTAAACTACTTGACGACCATTTTGTTACACGCAAGAATCATTTTGATATATCTCCATTTTTATTGTGTGTGTCACAGCAAAATAAACACAGCATTAGCTCAAGGATTTCCACATTGAAACCAAAAGTGATTTGATAAAACACTAGGTTTTAACCTCATATGAGTAATTGTTTTCAAGTAGATTCTTAATTTAAAATGAAAAATATTGATATGTCGCACCATCGTGATTAACATATAATTTTGATACTTTCCCTTCTTTCCAACTTAGTGGACATCCTTCTGAGAAAAATCCATTTTATTTGAAGCATACTGCTATCACGTCAGTTATCCTTTGATATGTTGTTCACAAACAACTCTTCCGACTCTGGACTTTTTATATCTCGGAAAACTACTACTCCTATGAATTTGTGTATCTATGTTTTTAGCGCCGATACAGTGTTTTCATTACCACACATAGGAATCATTTCGATATATCTTACCCATTTATTGAGGTGTGTCTGTTCAAGAGATTAGCCATTAGAATTTTCATTGAAACCAAAAGTGATTTATTACAAAACACTGGGTTTTAACCTTATATATGAAGTGATTTTTCGGAAATTATAGGTTCTGTGGGCATTTAAAATGAAAAATATCTTAGATGTAAAAGACATGCATTCATTATACACACTTATTTCTACGTAAAGTAGTGCTTGAGTGATTCCACGGGTCACTCTACACCTTCATAGGGTATAATTGGGACACGTGTAGTGTTAACTTTCTACAAGTTCTATAGGCGAGTCTGTAAATGGCCAGCTAGCCTCTCGATCTCATCTTTTTCTCCAAAGGTGACAGTACGAGTAAATGCCCCTACGATGCAAATCTCTACGCATACGAGATCTAAATATAAGTTCTTCATTTTATTGTCCTGATAAACCTCAACAACTTTAAGGAAAAGCGATGTACATGTCTCATTTCTCATAAAGTTCTTAGAAAATCAGTTTTCTAAAAGCATGTTCTATTTCATGTTGGCTTTCTCCGCATCTAGACTTTAAAAAGCATGTTTTGTAAGTGCACATAAAATAATTTTTCAAAGAAAATGTAAATATGTCATTCCATAAATGTTGAGAGCCTAAAAATTGAACCTAAAGTGGAAGAAAATCTCACTTAGAATTTTGAGCTATCCATAGGATTTTAGTATGTCTCATGATGAAATGTGTAACTTCTACAAGTTCTAAAGGCAGGAAGTGTGCTAAAGGGGCTGAGGTAACCTCTTGCAGGTCTCGTGGTTTCTCAAAGGAGACATATCTTCTTAAATTCGCTACGGTCGATCTTTGTGTTAGATATTTAGACAGAGGTTCTTCAGGCTGTCGCTATCCATGACTCAATGCACTTTAAGGAAAACGGTGTGCATGCATAATTTCTCCCATAAATTCTTAGGCAAATTTTTAAAACGCATGTGCCTGTGCATCGTTTTCCTTTCTCCCATTAAATTTAAAAGCACTGTTTTTGTAAGTGCATAAAAATAATTTTGCACCGGCTTTCGTAGATGTCATTTTATCGAAGCTTCAAGTCCTAAAAATTGAACCTAAATTGTCGCGAAGTCTCCTTAGAATTTTGAACTTCCCTTATGGTTGCAGTGTGTTTGTTGAATGTTAACTTCTACAAGTTCCAAGGTAGAGAGTTTGTAGAGGCCAAAGTAGCCTCTAGATCTCATCTTTTCTCAAAAGTGATATATCTAGTAAATGCCCCTACGGTCCAATCTGCGTAACGGAGTGTAAATAGAAGTTCTTCATTTTCATGTCCATAAACCACTACCACTCTAAGGAAAACCTTGCTTACGTGTGTCAGATTTATCTTTTTCTAAAAGGCGAAATATCACGATAGAAATTCCCCTACGGTCAATCTCTTGGCACGGATCTAAATAGATTTTTTTCATTTTTGATGTACGCTTAAACCACTATCACTCTAAGGAAAAAGCACTTGTGCCTCATCATTTCTCCCTTCTCATAAAATTATGAGGAGCTTTACAGGCATGTGTCATTCTTACCTATATTTCATTTTCTTCCACAAACTCCTTAAAGCATCGTGACTTGCATGGTATTCGTAAGTTGTTTTAGTAGAGTGTGTAAAATTTATTTCTCCCACTGACTAAAAGGCTTCGTCCCATTAATTACTGGATACGAATTTACGTAAAAATTTTAAGTCAAAGGTTCAAGATAAATAAAATGCACATGTCATTTTCTCTCATGCATGACGTCATTTCTCCCACGAATTTGCAATGATATGTCAATTTAATATATGTTTTGTTAATAAGTGATAAGATAAACCACTAAATATGGTTGAAAAAATAGAAATTTTTCCATAGAAGTTTCTTACTATCCCGAAATCTAGAAAAGCAGGTGATTACATGTGTGACTTTTAAAATATTGCGAGCTTCATGCTGGTGGTCGAGAGGAAAATGAATATGCTGAGAAGAAAAAGACAAACAGCAAGGCACGTTATGTTGGATCGATAGAAAGACTGAAAATAACTATGGAGTCATTGGATGATGCATTTGTAGTTTCTCAGCAATGCAGACTTGTGATGTAGTAGATGAATGGCGTGTACCAAGTTGAGAGCGATCGAGCTAAAGAACTACATGGATTAACAAAGCAATATTTTTTAGCCAATTTCGATTTTGGTATAATGCATTGTTAAAATGTGAATAAGATGTCGCTGCTGATCTGGTCGCGTTGGAGCAATGCGATTCGGGATCCATCTGTAATAGATGAATTAATAAATGAATTAAATTGTATCAGCAATGCCAGTCCTGATATTCATATCTCCAAGATGAATTATTTTTGAGATGCTCTTTTTCAGAAATTTCAATATTCATCTCTCGAGAATGTAGATTAGTTTTTTGAGACGTTCTTCTTCAAAAAATTCAAGATTCATCTCTCAGAAACATGAATTAGTGTTGACACTCTCTGCTTCAAAATTTATTGATGGAGATTGTAAAATATCTTGGATATGTGTGTGTTTTGCATGCTTACTAAATGTGTATTTTTTTAGCGACCATGTGCTTTTTCGGTGCTATATACAAGAGTGTCCTCCCTTTCGCATATTAAAGTGCGACAGTGATGAACTGCAGCACTCAAGCAAAGTGTTGTTGAACTGCATTTTTGTAAAATTAAAATGTGAAGGACTTCAGCAAAGTGCGTTTAAATGTGGATTTTCACTTCCTTTTTAATGACAATGTGTTTGTTTTTCAATTTTATACCATTGTGCTCCCCACCATGTAAGCGCAATTTGGTGAACTTACATTTTTATATCTTAAATTGAATTTCCACATATCAATTACTAGCTTTGAAAGTTGTGTTTACATAATTTGTGTATAGTGAAATTACATTAATTTTTTGAAATTTATTTTTTAATTTATTTTAAATTCTAGTCATTTAAATAATTGTAAATGTCCACAGTGAGATGTATATATCATGGGAGGGTGAAAGAATAAATATCGATAGAATACCGTATCTCTACAAGAAAGATCGCGGATCGAGGATTTTCATTGTATTTAAATATAATCTTTGATCTCCATAGCCATGTGTGTGCATATGGAATTCGTTTGCCTGTCAACTTTGTGCAGTCAAATTGGTTGTTAAATACCATTTCTTTTTTTATTTTTAGGAGATAAGAGGTGAAGGGTCTCTACTCTATCCATGGAGCATGCACTTTGGAGTTCACGAGTGATAGTGTAGTTCTCTCAATTTAATCAATGAATATGCACGTGTGTTATGTGTATCAATGCATATTTCAGTTTATTGTCAGATTCATATTGGTTTTATGAAGCTTACTCTTTCATCTCTGAGAGGTTGGTGGTGGTTCAGAATTCCCTTAAGAGGCCATCAATAAGTGCTAGCGAGGTTGCCTTGAAGGTGGTGATATGTATTCGAGAGGCCAAGTCAATCGTCGGTGGTTTTGGTTCTCGACGAAGGTCAATTCACAGTTCCCTCAACGGTACACAGGGTAGAGATATACTGGCCAGCCGCACATCTAGGTTTGCATCAATTTGAGATATTATTTTCATTAAATTTAGCACTGATTTGTTTACACGTGTTTTCCCAGCATAGAAATTTTTTATGTATGATGTAGAAACATAGAAAAAGCTCCAAATGTTGGTATGTGTGTGCAGAAATGCTACATTGACAAAGGTAAAGTCGTCTGACACCGCGTATCCGACTGAGCTTCCTGTGATATACCATAGAAAGAAATGTAGCACGAACAATGTGCCTT
Organism: Pinus albicaulis; assembly: GCA_034641835.2. NCBI lineage: Eukaryota > Viridiplantae > Streptophyta > Pinopsida > Pinales > Pinaceae > Pinus > Pinus albicaulis. Next base: position 100,532 of record JAXQQM020082020.1, on the reverse strand, counting down.
ATAGAGGCATCTAATAACTTCGTGAAAATTGCGAATGTCCGTGTGCTTTGACTCTCACTGCTGAGTGTTGAAAAAAAGATTGGAAATAGTTACACATTCTTTAGGAAAGAATTAGTTGATCGTGTACAAAACTTGCGAAAATCCACTGAGATATTTTTCGTGCATTTCATGAGAGGAAAGCAATGATGGGACGTTAGATGGGAGGTTGTTAAAAGAAACGAGTGACATATTGAAAATTCTGTGTTTAATTTTAAAGAAAGGGCAGAAAGATATTGAAAGTGCAATATTTCGGGAACCCTAATATAGCTCACTATTTGTATGATAAACACCTGTACTGGCTTATGCAGGCTCCCACATGGAGCAGCGAGGGTTCCACTTTTGTTTGAAAAATTATTTTATGCATAATTATTTTTTCGAGAATGAAGACTAAATTACCAATGAAACCTTTCCTCTAAATCTTTGGATCGGAGAAGGTGCGGTGTCGTACCCTAGTGGGCGTTGGGCGACAGTGTCGAGGTGCCTCATCGCAGGCCACGATTGAGATTAGTTTTCTATTCATGCTAGATTTTGACAGTGGAATGGAAGCACTTCTGTCTCAAAATGATTGAAAGCATGATTGCCATCATCGGCAATGTTCACGATGGATTGAGTAGAGTCAAATGAATTTGTCTGGAATGTCGAAACAAAAGAGCTGCGTGAGAATGAACTGCAGCAGGCTTACCAGCAAGTATCGAGATGAAGATTTACGGCCATGAGTGCGAAGATCTGGAAAACATATGCTTGAAAGAATTGTCTCGATGAGTTTGGCCTTGACCTAAATTTTCACATGAGAAAGCAGGGCACGACACGGTATGTCTGTAAATGGTAAAGGATTCAATTATTTTACACATACATAAAGGTATATATATATATATATATATATATATATATATATATATATATATATATATATATATATATATTTGTATTTTAAGTAACCTAACAAAAGTGTATTATTGTAGTAATATCACCATTTCCGGTTTGTCACCTCGATGAATGAACAAAAGTATTTATTTATCACGATCGGAACCTTGTGTTCAAAGCAATGAAGGTGGATCATACACCATGGAATATGCTGGAAAATTTTAGTGTTTTTAAAACTTGATACTTTTAAAATAAATAATTGTGCATACATTTACATTTATCATGTATGTATAATAAAATGTTTTAACTTGATTAGATTCAAAGTTAGATGTTTTAGGAATGGTGTTACATTATTATTACTTAAGGATACTATTACTTAGGAGATATAGCTATAATATGTTCTATTTTCCCAAATATTTAACTACTGCATTCTGTTTTAAGATGCTATACTACCTCTCAAAAGTTTAAAACAAAAATGAGATATGTCTATGTCTTGATTTTAATTTTTAAATTTTGGTTTTGGATATTTCTTTTGGAACTCTTGGGAGATAACATGCCAAATACTGAAAATGGTATAAATTTTGTATAAATATAAATATTTTAATTTATAATTTATGAAGTTGAAGTTTAAAATTTTGTTAACAAACTCAAATCTTACAGTCATAGTTAAATATATGTTAAAGTTAATTTTTTGCTCCAATAATTTATAATTGTGGTAAATATTCAGATGTTCTTTCTATTTCATTTAGTTTGCTACAAGTTTATAAATAAATAAAAAATGAAGTGAAGAGGTCAAACTCATGGTGAAATAAGGCTTGTCCCCACTGGTAACTGAGCGTTGTGACTTGGTAGGAGTCAAGGGGAACTAACACATGTAGAGGAGGGGCATATGTACACTCTAGAAGCTTCTCTAGCTTCTCACCAGTCAGGATAAAGATGCAGAGCGTGTTCAGAGGGCTAACTTGGTTTTGGAGGAAAACCAATGTGTAAAATGGAGAACCTCCTCATTTTGATCATGCTTGATTATTGATTGTTGAGTGAACATTTGTCTTCTTTGTGTATTTGAATGTTTAACTATACACGCTTATATTTGATGCAACAGAAAGTCATCTCGTGGAGATCTCACCATAATACTGAGGACTTCAAATTACTGCTAGAAGGATAGTTATTGCTTAACACCCAATTTATTGTTGAATTTTTAAAATGAAAATTTGGAACTTTTAATGCAAATTGGACCCAAAGGATAGTATAGTGTAATTCTGCATATTCATTTTGAGGAAATAAATAAAATGATTGTGCATTTTGACCAAGATGAGAATTAGAGATCACTTGCCAAATCCATGAGGATGGATAAGGCAACAAATCCCCACAATCTTTCAAAAATCCTTGAAAGAAATTAATTTAGATTTTGAGGAGGAATGTAAATTTCGCCAATGATGAGGAAAGTAATTTGGAAGAGGTAAGAAAAGCTGGAAAAGCTGAGGAAAAGCATAAAACAGCTTTAAAGATTCCCAAAATGGGAAGCCTAGGCTAAACAGGAAAGAAAGCATCTTGCTATTCTGGATGCAGAATTAGAAACATGCTTTGGGGAAATATGAGCTTAAATAGGCTGCTCCTAAGAAGATCAGAGGTTGATCTGGGATGGAGGTGATCTCAGCTCGGGGGTGAGTCCTGGGAGACAAAGAGGACTCTATGGTTGGGAGGTTGGTCATTTGCAATTGTGGTATGTTCTGAAAATCTTGTTATTTTGTTTTATGATGGTATGAATTGGCTACATATAAAATTAAATTAAATGGTATGATTGATTTTAGTACTACATTTAACAGAGTCCATCCTAAGGCATTCACCTTCCAGATTCTGTTTAGTTGTAGACCAGAAATCCATAGAGTAGAAACCACAGAAACTCTAAACCAAGGTCGGTTTAAATCTGAAGTTACTTAGTGTCCACAGATAATTAAATATTTTATTGTTTCATGTAGATACAAAGGTGATATTATATGCTCATATGTATGTTAGAAAAATATTGTAGCAGAACTGAAGTTTACATGGTACAAAAAAAGAAGAAGAAAGTAAAGACATTAGAATATGAAATTCGAAATTCTTCTAGATAAAGAAGTAATTCTACTCTATAGGAGTATTATAGCATTTATAGCATTTATAGGGTATATTGCATTTTAAATTCACCTCTAAACCTTGAAATAAATATTATGGCAATGGATTTAATCTATGTTGAATGTACACCACCAAATGAACTACCGAATACATGTATATGCATTTAAAAAAAATATATATATATTTAATAAGTATCAAGAACTAACACAATAGGTCCTTTTAACATTGACTACAAATGAGCTATACATATATATGAACCATATATGTTAAAATGAGATATAAATACAAATCATTTATGTTAAAATGAAATCTATATATGATCCCTACAGCTATTTGAACAAATGTATAGTCAAACTACATTAACGCATGATGGTTAATTAAAATACTATGCCTTGGGCCTATGTCAAACGAATTCCTCTGACTGTACCGACATTTATACTCCACGGCAATTTAGGACCTTTTGAACGTTCGATAAAACGAACAGAGGTAAAAGTTAAAACGATGACACGATGAGTAAATAACAGTTGCAACAATAATAACTATGAGACAGCATGTAGAGAACAAATGCCGACTACATGACTTCACGCTGTATATTAATCTCTATGCGACGTATTTTGGGTTAATTTGATATGCAGTAAGTCATAATATTAAAATACCACAGGTGGTACAACCTTACCTCCGTTCGTGAAGAATGCTACCATTATTAAACCTATCTGACTACAGAGTTGAATTTTCGTTAGTGCACAAAGATTACCGATGGGAGAGTTCGAGTCATTAGTCATTTTGCCATTAAATAAAATGAAGCTTAACAAACGCTAGAGAACAGGCTAGGTCTCCAGCCTGAGATGCCGACACTCTGTCCTCTCTGCGAAAAACAATCCGAAGATAATGAGATAATGTATTCTCTAACAACAAAAGAAATAAAAGGAGTCTCAGAACGTAAGGAGATATAAAAGCAATGAGATTCAGAGATAATGTGAACCCTTACGCTGAATCTCTCCATTTGGCAGTGGTCCGACACCTTCGCGATGGCTTCGCGTCCCTGCACAGGAGGCATCCAGAAAAGAATCGCGAATTAGGTGAAGAAACCCTGCATGGAGACAAACACAAAAACCAGAGAAGATAAACTGTAGCCGCAACCTGATCCGGCTATACCATCAACCACAGGCGAAGGGAGTGGTGAAAGGCAACGATTCTATATTACAGAAATAAATGGGAAGGGTCGGATGAACAAATCGGCACAAGAGCCTCGATTTAAAAAGAACCCTCGTAACCCTAATCTCACTACCCCAGAAAATCAGAAGATCCCTATGTTGATTGAGGAAACTCAGCCACGTCGTCAGGCGGGTACCAGGCGATATTAAGGAGTGCAGAGGAGGTATGGAGGAGCTACGCACCGCATGCACAGGAATAGAGGGCTAACCCTAGAATTAATAATTCTCCGAGGCAAGACTTGGCTCACACAGTACTTGGGCCAGCCGACATGACAAATAGCAAAGCCACCCGTCAAACTCTTGCTGAGTATGGGACGATATACACCGGCAGCTGGTACTTTCCTCTCAGGAGCAAGACGCCGTCCCTGCCTGCAAAACCATCGAACGCAACAAAAACCAAATTCACACGTTAAACCAAGTCTAATAGAGCATGGTGCGACGCGTATATACGAACCAGAACCAGTACGCCTGTTGCGCCCTCCACGTATGAAATCAAAACGTGTCTACACTGGTTCAGAACCCAAATCATGATAAACCGTCGAAAGTTGAAATGAGTCCAGAGTTTATATGATTTCAGCAACGCCGATACGCATACCTGAACATTATTACATTCGATGCTATTTGTATAATTATGAACGAATAATAATATGTTACGCCGCGAAGAATCCGACAAATAATTGGAAGTAAACAATACCAAAATGGGTACGATTAGGGTTAGAAAAGTCTCGAAAATTCATAATTCGCAGAGGAAGCCCTGATATGTAATTATACCAATAGTTCGAGCGCCCCAAATCTCGACTATGGTAGACTTACGCGGATATATATAGATCTATGGATATATATGGATTAATTGAAATGTAGGTTATGTATTATATACCTAATCGATATTCCAAAGTATTGTCAACACATATTTATACTATGCATTCTATATGCTTGGGAGGATACGATAATATTAGTAAAGGGTATATATATATATTATATATATATCTATTACATGTCTATATATGTGAGGACCCAATGATAATATCAAAGGGGTTATTTCATATATATGTGCTATGTATACGGTTGCGCATTCAAATAATATTATCAAAGGATATATATATACATATGCGCATTCAAATAATATTATCAAAGGATATATATATAAGTAGTATATGTGTTATATATATATAAGCGGTATATGTATTATATATGTATGGCTTATATGATGTTATCGAAAGAGATGAATGTACCTAGGGTGTAGACTTATATTATATGGTTTTAAGGTACACAGGAGGAATACAAATGAGGAATATTGAATATTATTAGGAAGGGATAGTGGAAAAGAGATCTTAAATTTTAAATGAGATACTAGAGGGGTAGAGGAAAAAAAAAATAAAAAAAAAGAAATGAAAATCCAATATCTGAACTTACTATTCAGACAACCAGGTAAATACAAAATGAAACCCCAGTATATATGAAAAAAAAAAAAAATTTCCTTAAACTGGAGGTGTTACAAATGGTATCAGAGCCCAAGTGCAAAAACTGGGCTGTTGTTATTGTGCTCACTAAATTTTGAATGTATTGAACATTATAGAGATTGTTTTTTTTTGTCTTACTAATCAAATGTATGAGTGTGTACAGTGGTGCTAAAATGGCTGAAGAGGGAGGAATTTATGTGGATCTGCGTGATGAGTTTTCTACTCCAGATCCCAATGCCCCGGTAATGGCTATGTTGCACAGGCTGCAACGAGAATTGGCTGAACTAAGAAGCCAAAATGACATGTTGTCATCAGCCAGTAAGGAGCAGGAAAAGCTCATCAGAGAGCTAACTTCCCGGAACAGCCAGGAAGGAGAAGGTTCTGGAAAGAGAAAGATGGATGAGTCTGATGATGATGATGCTGCTAGACATCAACATAAACAGAAAAGAGAATTGCAGGGGGAGTTCTGAAAGATCAAACCTCCCTCCTATGATGGAGAGAAGGAAGAAGATGCTGAGGCTTGGTTGCTGAACATGATCAAGTATTTCCAACTTTATGAATATGAGAGAAATCTGAAGGCCAGATTAGCTGTGTACCAGCTACAAGGAAAAGCTACAATGTGGTGGGAAGAGACAAAAATGGTGCATGCCATTGATGAAAAGACAGTTACTTGGGAAGATTTTCAGGCTAAGTTCAAAAATCGTTATTTGAACGAATGTTATTATGATGATAAAGCTAAAGAATTCCATGAACTTAGACTAGGACAGCTCACTATCGATGAGTTTGTCACTAAGTTTACCAATTTACTGAGATATGTTCCTTACATTAGGGAAGAAAAAGCAAAGGTCCAAAGATTTTTGAATTGTTTGCCTACTGTGTACAAGGAGAAAATTGAGTTTGACAACCCAAAGACAATGGACGAAGCGGTTAGGAAAGCAAGATTATGCTATCAACAGTTTAAAGGTAAGGCTGAACAAGGGAAGAGCTGGCTGAACAAGGGTGAGTTCAAAGGGAAAAGACAAAAACCAGCATATCTAAGGAATTTTGGCAGAGATCATCAGCGGAAAAAATTCAATAAACCAAAAGAAAGCCAAACTGCTCAGTCCCAAGTAGCTTCAAAACAAGTAGAGGAGAACAATAAAAAGGAAGTGACAGTTAGAATGAAGGAACCTTTGAAATGTTGGGGCTGTGGAAAACCCCATATGATGAGGGACTGCCCCCATCGAAATATTCATATGATCAGCAGAGAGCGAGAGGCAACAACATTAAATGACATAGCCAGAAATATACCAACTATCAGTGCAGCATTGGAAAATCGGCAAGCAAAACATCAAGCAACCATGGTGGAAATGGAGGGTAATATTTCTGACCTACCTGTTACTGTTTTGATTGATCCAGGTGCTTCTTTAAGTTACATTAGTCCTGGAATTGTAGAAAAATGTAAAATTAAACCTGAAAAGTTTCAGCAGTCATGGTTGGTACAGCTGGCCACTGGAACCAAGAGAAAAGTCACACATAAATTGCCCAAAATAGCAATATAATTAAATGGCTTTCCAACAGAAGTAAATTTGAACATATTGCCATTAGGATCCTATGACTTGCTGATAGGAATGGACTAGCTGGAAAAGAAAAAAGCTTTGATGAACTGTTGGGATAAAAAACAGCATTGTGTGGATGAAGAAGGGAAACCTTTTACACTAAAAGGGAAACCAAAATCCATTTCAGTAAGACAAATATCAGCTTTACAATTAAAAATAACAGCTAGAAAAGGATACCAAGTTTATGCAGTACATGTGGAAGAAGTAGAACGGAGGGCTGAAGAAAATCTGCTGAATGAATTACTGGTGATAAGGGAATTTAAAGAAGTTTTCCCAGATGAGATTCCTCATCTCCCCCCCAAAAGAGAAATTGACTTTTCCATAGATCTGGTGCCGGGAGCCACACCTATTTCCCGAGCCCCCTATTGAATGAGTCCACCAGAACTTATGGAGCTGAAGATGCAGCTGCAAGAATTGCTGGATAAAGGGTACATTAGACCAAGCGTGTCTCCGTGGGGAGCACCGGTCTTATTTGTGAAAAATAAGGATGGAACGTTCAGGATGTGCATTGATTATCGCCAACTGAACAAGTTGACCATTAAGAATAGATATCCACTTCCTAGAATTGATGATCTTTTTGATCAAGTGAGAGGGGCCTCAGTTTTTTCAAAGATTGACTTAAGAACTGGGTATCACCAGCTCAGAATCAAGGAAGAAGACATTAGCAAAATAGTTTTTCGAACCCGGTCTGGACACTACGAATTTGTAGTCCTACCTTTTGGACTGACAAATGCCCCTGCCACTTTTATGTGCCTGATGAACAGTGTGTTAAATAAGTATTTGGATAAATTTGTTCTGGTGTTCATAGATGATATTTTGGTCTACTCCAAAAACAAAGAGGAACATCAAGAACATTTGCAGATAGTGTTACAAACTCTAAAAGAAAATCAGCTATATGCTAAGTTCAGTAAATGTGAATTTTACAAGGATAAGATTCAATATTTGGGGCATATTATTTCCGAAAAAGGCCTTGCAGTTGACCCTGAAAAGATAAAAGAAATTAAAGATTGGCCAGTCCCAGCTGATGTTTCAGCAGTAAGGTCATTCATGGGGATGGCAGGCTACTATCGTAGATTTGTGGAGAAATTTTCTGCTGTAGCACATCCCATCACTTCATTGCAAAGAAAGGGTGTCAAGTTCGTGTGGACTGAGAAATGTCAAATCAGTTTCGAACAATTAAAACAAAAACTTATTTCAGCCTCTATACTAAAAATTGCTGACCCTGATAAAGAGTTTGTTGTTTGTACAGATGCTTGCAGAGAGGGGCTAGGAGGAGTCCTATTGCAGGAAAATTCAGTTATTGCATATGAATCTAGAAAACTGAAAATACATGAACAGAATTATAGTGCATATGATTTGGAATTTGCAGTTGTTATCCATGCTTTAAAAATGTGGCGGCACTATCTTCTGGGGAAGAAGTTCACATTGATGACTGATCATATTAGCCTTAAATATTTCTTTTCCCAAACTGACCTGAATGCAAGGCAAGCCAGATGGTTGTCTTTTTTAAGTGAATTTGATATGGACATAAAACATATCAAGGGGAAAGAAAATAAAGTTGTTGATGCCTTAAGTAGAAATGCTTGTCAAAATGTAAACAGTATTGGGAGTAGTGCCCAGATGGAGGTAGAGGAATTGGTGAGAAAAGCAGCCAATCAAGATCCAAACTATGAAACACTCTTGGTGAAACTACAGAAAAGGGATACAACTGATTTCACTCAAAACCAAAAAGGGTTACTCTATTTCAAAAACAGGTTGTATATTCCAAATGTAGAGTCATTAAAAAGAGAAATTTTAGATGAATATCACAAACAGCCCTATGCAGGACATCCAGGATACCAAAAGATGTTAACAGCCTTGAAGAAGAAGTTGTTCTGGCCAGGAATGAAGAGAGATGTGGCAGAGTATTTAAGTAGATGTAGGGAATGTCAATTAGTTAAAGTTGAGCATCAACATCCAGCAGGTCTTTTAAACCCTTTGCCAATTGCAGAGTGGAAATGGGACACAGTTTCCATGGATTTTATAACAGGACTACCTAAAACCAAATACCAACATGATTCTGTAATGGTGGTAGTAGACACTTTAACCAAATCTGCCCACTTTATACCAGTAAAATCTACTTTCAGAACAACTCAAGTAGCAAATGTTTTCCCGAAGGAGATAGTAAGGCTTCATGGAGTTCCCAAATTAATTGTTTCCGATCGAGATGCTAAGTTTACAGCAGCGTTTTGGAAAGGATTGTTTGGAGGGATGGGTACTAAGCTGAATTTTAGTACTGCCTATCACCCTCAAACTAACGGGCAAACAGAAAGGACGAATCAAATTTTGGAGGATATGTTGAGAATGTATGTGATGGATAGACCATCAAAGTGGGAGGAGTATCTGCATTTAGCTGAATTTTCTTATAATAAAAGCTACCAATCTTCTATTAAAATGAGTCTGTTTGAGGCACTATATGGAAGAAGGTGTCGTACTCCTTTGAGCTGGAGCCAACCAAAAGATAAATTAATGCTGGGACCTAATGCCTTACAAGAGATGGAGAGAATTTTTAAACAGATACAAAGAAATATCAAGACAGCACAAGATCGCCAGAAAAGCTATGCTGATAAGAAAAGAGTGCACCGAGAATTCAAAGTAGGGGATCATGTGTATTTGCGCATCAAACCCAAAAAGAGCACACTTTATGCCGGAAGTTGTGCAAAACTTGCTCCTAGATATTTTGGGCCTTTTGAAATTTTAGAAAGGGTGGGACCAGTGGCATATAAGCTGGCCCTACCACCCCATGTTAGAGTGCATGATGTGTTTCATATTTCATTACTAAAAAGATATGTGCATGATGCTTCTCACATAGTTGATTGGAATGTTGTACAGGTGGAACCAGAAGGGGAGTTTCTGCTAGAACCGCTTCAAATATTGGAGCGGGAAGAAATTGAATTGAGAAACAGAACAGTGGCCAGAGTAAAAGTGCAATGGAAGCACTTTACTGCTGAAGAAGCTACCTGGGAAAGGGAAGCTGAAATGATGGAGAAATATCCGTTTTTGTTTAAGTAAACTCTAGTAGTTGAATAACAACACCGAGGACGGTGTTTATTTTCAGAGGGGGAATATGTAACACCCCCAATTTGTGTGTTGAATTTTTAAAGTTAGACATTTGAACTTTAATCCTAAGGGGGTGGACCCCAAAGGATAAGTATGGTGTGAATTTACTTGCATATTTAATTTGAGGAAATAAATAAAATGATTGTGCATTTTGACCAAGATGAGAATTAGAGATCACTTGCCAAATCCATGAGGATGGATAAGGCAACAAATCCCCACAATCTTTCAAAAATCCTTGAAAGAAATTAATTTAGATTTTGAGGAGGAATATAAATTTCCCCAATGATGAGGAAAGTAATTGGGAAGAGGTAAGAAAAGCTAGAAAAGCTGAGGAAAAGCATAAAACAGCTTTAAAGATTCCCAAAATGGGAAGCCTAGGCTAAACAGGAAAGAAAGCATCATGCTATTCTGGACGCAGAATTAGAAACATGCTTTGGGGAAATATGAGCTTAAATAAGCTGCTCCTAAGAAGATCAGAGGTTGATCTGGGATGGAGGTGATCTCAGCTCGAGGGTGAGTCCTGGGAGACAAAGAGGACTCTATGGTTGGGAGGTTGGTCATTTGCAATTGTGGTATGTTCTGAAATTCTTGTTATTTTGTTTTATGATGGTATGAATTGGCTACATATAAAATTAAATTAAATGGTATGATTTATTTTAGTACTACATTTAACAGAGTCCATCCTAAGGCATGCACCTTCCAGATTCTGTTTAGTTGTAGACCAGAAATCCATAGAGTAGAAACCACAGAAACTCTAAACCAAGGTCGGTTTAAATCTGAAGTTACTTAGTCTCCACAGATAATTAAATATTTTCTTGTTTCATGTAGATACAAAGGTGATATTATATGCTCATATGTATGTTAGAAAAATATTGTAGCAGAACTGAAGTTTACATGGTACAAAAAAAAGAAGAAGAAAGTAAAGACATTAGAATATGAAATTTGAAATTCTTCTAGATAAAGAAGTAATTCTACTCTATAGGAGTATTATAGCATTTATAGCATTTATAGGGTATATTGCATTTTAAATTCACCTCTAAACCTTGAAATAAATATTATGGAAATGGATTTAATCTATGCTGAATGTACACCACCAAATGAACTACCGAATACATGTATATGCATTTTAAAAAAAAAAAATAATAATAAGTATCAAGAACTAACACAATAGGTCCTTTTAACATCGACTACAAATGAGCTATACATATATATGAACCATATATGTTAAAATGAGATATAAATACGAATCATTTATGTTAAAATGAAATATATATATGATCCCTACAGCTATTTGAACAAATGTATAGTCAAACTACATTAACGCATGATGGTTAATTAAAATACTATGCCTTGGGCCTATGTCAAACGAATTCCTCTGACTGTACCGACATTTATACTCCACGGAAATTTAGGACCTTTTGAACGTTCGATAAAACGAACAGAGGTAAAAGTTAAAACGATGACACGATGAGTAAATAACAGTTGCAACAATAATAACTATGAGACAGCGTGTAGAGAACAAAGGCCGACTACATGACTTCACGCTGTATATTAATCTCTATGCGACGTATTTTGGGTTACTTTGATATGCAGTAAGTCATGATATTAAAATACCACAGGTGGTACAACCTTACGTCCGTTCGTGAAGAACACTACCATTATTAAACCTATCTGACTACAGAGTTGAATTTTTGTTAGTGCACAAAGATTACCGATGGGAGAGTTCGAGTCATTAGTCATTTTTCCATTAAATAAAACGAAGCTTAACAAATGCTAGAGAACAGGCTAGTTCTCCAGCCTGAGATGCCGACACTTTGTCCTCTGTGCGAAAAACAATCCGAGATAATGAGATATTGTATTCTCTAACAACAAAAAAAATAAAAGGAGTCTCAGAACGTAAGGAGATATAAAAGCAATGAGATTCAGAGATAATGTGAACCCTTACGCTGAATCTCTCCATTTGGCAGTGGTCCGACACCTTCGCGATGGCTTCGCGTCCCTGCACAGGAGGCATCCGTAAAAGAATCGCGAATGAAGTGATGAAACCCTGCATGGAGACCAACACAAAACCAGAAATGATGAACTGTAGCCACAACCGGATCTGGCTATACCCTCAACCACAAAAGAGAAGGGAGGAAGGGTGAAAGGAAAACGATTCTATATTGCCGTAAATAAATGGAAGGGTCGGAGGAACAACCCGCACAGATCCTCCTCGATGAAAGAACCTCAACCCTACTCCGATCGCCCAGAAAATCAGAAAATCCCTATGTTGATTGAGGAAACTCAGCCACGTCGATAGGCGGGTACCAGGCAATATTAAGGAGCGTAGAGGAGGTATGGAGGAGCTACGCATCGCATGAACAGGAATAGAGGGCTAACCCTAGAATTAATAATTCTCCGAGGCAGGACTCGGCTCACATAGTACTTGGGCCAGCCGACATGACAAATAGCAAAGCCACCCGTCAAACTTTTGCTGAGTATGGGATGATATACACCGGCAGCTGGTACTTTCCTCTCAGGAGCGAGACGCCGTCCCTGCCTGCAAAACCATCGAACGTAACAAAACCAAACTCACACGTTAAACCAAGTGTAATAGAGCACGGTGCGACGCGCATATTACAAACCAGAACCAGTACGCATTTTGCGCCTCCACGTATGAAATCAAAACGTGTCTGCACTGGTTCAGATTCCAAATCATGTTAAACCGCCGAAAGTTGAAATGAGTTCGGAGTTTATATGATTTCAGCAACGCCGATACCCAAACCTGGACATTATTACATTAGATGCTATTTGTATAATTATGAACGAATAATAATATGCCACGCTGCGAAGAATCCGGCAAATAATTGGAAGTAAACAATACCAAAATGGTTACAATTAGGGTTAGAAAAGTCTCGAAAATTCATAATTTATAGAGGAAGCGCTGATATGTAATTATACCAATAGTTCGAGCGCCCCAAATCTCGACTATGGTAGACTTACGCGGGTATATAGATCTATGGATATATATGGAGTTAATTGAAATGTATGTTATGTATTGTTTACATAATCGATATTCCAAAGTATTGTCAAAGTATATTTATACTATGCATTCTATATGCTTGGGAGGATACGATAATATTATTAAAGGGTATATATATATATTATATATATATCTATTACATGTCTATATATGTGAGGACCCAATGATAATATCAAAGGGGTTATTTCATATATATGTGCTATGTATACGGTTGCGCATTCAAATAATATTATCAAAGGATATATATATAAGTAGTATATGTGTTATATATATATAAGCGGTATATGTATTATATATGTATGGCTTATATGATGTTATCGAAAGAGATGAATGTACCTAGGGTCTAGACATATATTATATGGTTTTAAGGTACACAGGAGGAATACAAATGAGGAATATTGAATATTATTAGGAAGGGATAGTGGAAAAGAGATCTTAAATTTTAAATGAGATACTAGAGGGGTAGAGGAAAATAAAATAAAATAAAAAGAAATGAAAATCCAATATCTGAACTTACTATTCAGACAACCAGGTAAATACAAAATGAAACCGCAGTATATATGAAAAAAAAAAAAAAAAATTCCTTAAACTGGAGGTGTTACAGTTGTTCAACATCATCCTCCAGGACAGCATTATTGCTGCAACAGCATAATACTATGTTGTAGGGTGTTGCCGTGGAGTTGTCATGACACCTCTTCCTTCTCTTTTTTTTGAAAGGGAGAGTCTTTATTTCCTTTGGAGGATCAGATTTGGAAGACTTTGGAGCTGATTTGTGGCTCTTGGCATCAGGCCAACACTTATTCTGCCCCTACTGCGCAGTCCCTCTTAGTTACTGCGTTATTTTCATGATGTAGCTGCTGTGAGGGTTTGCATATTGATCGGAGGGTAATATCTCAAGTGTAAGGATCATCCTTCCACTTTGGAGATCTATTGGAGAAGGCATACTTCAGATTTCTCATTATCTTCAGCCTTCTCTACATAGTTCCAAGATTTGAGTTGCAGCTGCTGCCCAGCAACTCTGACATTTTTGCCATTTTGTGTATTTCAGCCAATCCCTTGGAGGATTGAGGTATTTTTTCTTATAAGGGTTATAGCTTTGCTCCCCTATTATATCTGGGCCATATATTGTCATATCCATGTGTTGACATCATTCTGGGGTAGCATTCTATCATAGAATGTGTTTTTCATAGCCTGGGGTTATGGAGACATAACAGTGTTCTTTCATTTCAATGTACATGTATTATTGAGGCTTGTATTGCTTTTCTTGAGAGGTTGTTTCCTCAATATTTTTACATCTTTTTCTGCTATACATCATTCTTGGCTATATATATATATTCATCTTCTTGTCTCACAACTCACTGTAAAACGTTGTATCTTCATGGTGTGCTCATATATGCACTTGCATATTGCTGCAAGTCACTTTTGAGTGGGATTCTTCAAGCATATCTATAGACAGAGTCTAGAAAGGGCCAGATAGCCTCCAGATATCGTTCTCCTTAGAGACGACATATTTGGTAAATGCCCTCCCAGTCAAGCTCTGGTTAGAGTTTTCCATGACTTAGAGATATCCCCGAAACAAGATATTGCAGTGGTATCAGATCTTTTGAGTGGGATATTACAGTGGTATCAGATATCCCTAAAAAGGGATATTACAATGGTATCAGAGCATAGTTCTGGCTCAACCTATGGACAATATCACAATGCCTACATTATTACCTCTAGTACTGAGTGAGAAAGGGAGGCAGCATGATCATATACCCTTTGGAGATTATTTCCGAGAATGGCAGTCCAATGGGGAAGACTTCAAAGCAAATTTTCCTTTCAAGGATTACTGTTAGCTCAGACAGGATGAAAGTTGAAGGAACAATGGGGGATCTAGAATGCAGAGCTCAAAGTGGATTCCATGTATGAGGGATCCACTGATTCATGTGAGTCTAAGCCCAAGAAGATCATAACGGTGAAAAATATGAGTTTATTCTCATCTATTTTCAGATCTAGAGGAAATGCGTTCACCGTTTAGGAGGTCAAGAAGATTGAATAAAAAGAAGAGGATGTACCATGCACTTCCTATTCTCATCAAGAAGAATATATTGAGCATGGAAGATACTTGGATCATCAAATTCTCAATGATTACCTTGTTGAGTATAGATCTCCTTTAGATGTAACACCAACAGGTAGCAATTTTTTTGTTAGAATATCTACAGGGGTTCTCTCTCTATTCACTAAGTTATGTAAATAAGGCTTCAACATGTTAACTTTAGTTCTCTCATGATAAAGTTTCTTCTAATAATTTAGCATCTCTGTCTCCAGAAGGTAGAACATTCCTTTGTATTCTTTTCAACCAATTATATATATATGTCTTGTATACCACTTTACATTATCATGGGATGTGGTTTTTTTCCTCTAGATTAATAAAGTCATCGTCTATATGAACCCACATATTTTCCAATAACCTCATATATATATTTTCAACACATACCATTTTGAATTCCTTATAGATTACCTGCGTATCTCTATGGATCCACATATATATCGTGATAACACCCTATGGCTAATTCTTAAATCCACATATGTATGAATATATATAGATGTCATTCTATATATACATATACCACATATACTATTGGCATATGTAGCCTTTGGCCCCATTATTTTAATGAGCGCGTATCTACCTAAATATAACATCTATATGTATCTACATAACATAATTAAAGGTCCAACCTTTAGTCTTAATCAATTGGAGCGCAACATACGCATCTATCCTAAATTCGAATTAACCCTTTTAATGTGTTCATGGGATTATTACGCATATACAAACATGCAATATAAACCACACGGAAATATAATTGATACACAGTACAACCCTTACCTTTTTCTTAATTCGTATACCTATTCTTGAAGCTATAATAATATATGTGCAACCCTACCTTAAATCACGACTTGCGCGCTCGCACTCTGGTTATAATTCCATTTACTTCGGCGACCGATGATTTTTGGTTTTTTGTATGGTTTACGTGCAAGTATTGACTGCACTGCTTCACGTCGTGACTCATTATTGCTAGTTCCTATTTATGCAGGTAGCATCGATTGTAATAATTTTTCGGTGTGTAGATCATGACATTGAACTCCTATGCCATACGGTGCGTCTTTCAGCGTTTTACCCTAATACGATTATGAGCCAGGGTTGACACGTTGCAAACATATGCGTAGTGGTCTTGGAACGTATTATACACGTTACGCAGTGGGTAGAATATGAAATTTCTCTATAGATAGAGCTGGTGTTTAACGTATGCAATTGGTACTATAGACAGAGCTGGCAATCTCACTCCCGAAAAGAGAGTACCAATTGCCGGCGTATCTCGTCTCATACTTAGCAACGTTTGACGGGTGATGTCGGCTCATTCATGTGCAGTGAGGGCCGAGTCCTGTCTCGGATCCTTAAATATCTAGGGTTATAACTCAATTACTGTGCGGTAGGGCGTAGCTGCTACATAACCCTACTGAGCGCTTTAACTTTGCCTAGTACGAGCTCTTCGACGTGGCCAGTTTTCCTCACTCAACCCATTCTCTGATCTTTCTGGGGAATGAAATTAGGGTTACAGGAATGTCTTTTAAGTCAAATCTCCTGAGCGGCTATGTTTATCCGGTCTTTCACTAATTTTTTTCTGTGTGTAGCGTAGTTGTAATTCCCCGCTCTCTTCACCAGTGGTCGTGGGTGTGATCAGATTCGGTTGCGGCTAGGGTTCATTGATTCGGGTTTGTTATTATTCTTCATGCAAGATTTCTGTTATATCTCTGTATCTTATTCCTGTTATATCCCCTACGCCCTTCGACTTGTTTTCTTCGTGGTTTAATAGAGTATACAGTAGCTCATTCTTTTCAGATTGTGTTTTGCAGAGAGGACAACGCGTCGCATCTCAGGCTAGCCGGTTCTCTGGCGTTTAATAAGTTTCGACTTAATCTCAGGAAACGCTATGGTAATTTTACACATTCACTGGGGTTTGTTTCATCCAAATTTTTTTCCTAAACTGTTATGAAGTAAACCCTAGTTGGTTAGCTAGGTTTCTTTGTGTCTATACTGGATACATAGGCGCTGTCAAAGGTGTTAAAGACCAGTCCGCCGCACTATATTGCACTTTTTTTTGTTTCGTTTTACTGAAAGAATGACAAATGATTCGAACTCGTCCAATAGTAGTCTCTGTGCACTAATACTATTAAAGTTTGTGATCAGATATGTTCAGAAATGGTATTTTTCTTCGCAACGAAGGTAAACATTTCGTTTTCTGTGGTATTTTCAATGCTATATCCGACTGCATGTCACGAAATTTCAATGACTTCTCGTCAAATTTAATACACCATGCAAATCATATAGTCTGCTCTTTATATGTTTCACGCAGTCTCATAATAATAACTTTTCTTTGTTTTTGTTTTGTAAAACTGTGTGAATCTACCCGCTGTCTCTTATTGATTAAGGTTAAAAGATTATTTATCCGTCGTATCGTCGCATACTGTTCATCTCTATTCGTTCATTCACATTACAGACTCCCCACGAGCCGTGGTTTACAATGTCGTTGCCGTCGGAGGACTTGATGACAGCGGCCAATGGCATAGTGTATTTATTTCTCACGACCCATTATGCAGTTTGACCATACTTTCATCCTATATGCATTACCTTTTCACACTATTGACTCGTATTTATATTTCTCGTGCAGCATATATTGTTCAAATATATAACATTCGTATTTATGGTTTATACTTTTAACCTATATGGTTTGTATATGCATTAGTATTCCTATCTCCTTCGGAATATATGTTTCATTGTGTATATATCTTATTTGTAGTCGAGCCTAAGAGGACCTAATTGCTCTAGACCTCGACACTTGTTAACATCTATATATAATCTAGATATATATATATAAATTTTTTTTTTTTAAAATGCATATGCATATATTCGATAGTTTAATTGATAATGTTCATTACGCATAGATTTAATCCATAACCATAACATTTCTTCCAAGGGTTAGAGGTGAAATTTAAATTACAATACACTCTATAATGGCCATGAATGATGTAACACTCCTATAGTGCAGATTTACTCTTTAGTTTAATAAGAATACATATTCTAAAGTCCTCGCTCTTAATTTCTATTTCTTTTTTTTTTTTGATGTATACCTATATGTACACAAGAGTGTTTAACCGGAGGAACTTACTTATAAAGTAAGTCTTTTGCTATAGTACTTGTCTTCAAGGATTAAGGATGGATTTAGAAATGCAATATAAACATTTATAACTGTCATAATGATCAGATAGAGTAGAATTACTCTTTTTCGGTCACAAGTTCAAATGTCATATTCTACTATCTTACTTTCTTCCCTTTTTGTTTTTGTACCATGTAACTGCAATTCTGCCTACAATATTTTTCTAGCATGCATATGAGCATAATTATCACATTTATATCTACAGGAAATAGGATGGTATTTATTTATCTGTGGAGACTAAGTAACTTCAGATTTAAACCAACCTTGGTTTAGAGTTTCTGGGGTTTCTACTCCATGGATTTCTGGTCTATAACTAAACAGTATCTGGAAGGTGAATGCCTTAGGATGGACTCTGTTAAATTTAGTACCAAAATCAATCATACAAATTTTCTTAAATTTTTATATGTAGCTAATTCATACCATAATACATCAGAATGAACAGAAATTACAGAAACATACCACTATTGCAATTGACCAACCTCCCAACCTTAGAATCCTCTTTGTCTCCCAGGACTCACCCCCTAGCTGAGATCACCTCCTAACACAGATCAACCTCTGATCTGCCTAGGAGCAGCTTATTTAAGCTCAGATTTCCCCAAAGCATGTTTCTAATTCTGCGTCCAGAATAGCAAGATGCTTTCTTTCCTGTTTAGCCTAGGCTTCCCATTTTGGGATTCTTTAAAACTGTTTTATGCTTTTCCTCAACTTTTCCAGCTTTTCTTTACCTCTTCCCAACTACTCCTCTTCATTGGAGAAATTTAGATTCCTCCTCAAATCTAAATTAATTTCTTTCAAGGATTTTTGAAAGATTTTGGGGATTTGTTGCCTTATCCATCCTCATGGATTTGGCAAGTGATCTCTAATTCTCATCTTGGTCAAAATGCACAATCATTTTATTTAGTTCCTCAAATAAAATATGCAAATACATTCACACCATACTTATCCCTTGGGGTCCACCCCCTTTAGGATTAAAGTTCAATGTCTAACTTTAAAAAAATTCAACACAAAAATTGGGGGTGTTACATATTCCCCCTCTGAAAATAAACACCGTCCTCGGTGTTATTATTTAACTACTAGAGTTCACTTAAACAAAAATGGATATTTCTCCATCATTTCAGCTTCCCTTTCCCAGGTAGCTTCTTTAGCAGTAAAGTGCTTCCACTGCACTTTTACTCTGGCCACTGTTCTGTTTCTCAATTCAATTTCTTCCCGCTCCAATATTTGAAGCGGTTCTGGCAGAAACTCCCCTTCTGGTTCCACCTGTACAACATTCCAATCAACTATGTGAGAAACATCATGCACATATCTTTTTAGTAATGAAACATGAAACACATTATGCACTCTAACATGGGGTGGTAAGGCCAGCTGGTAAGCCACTGGTCCCACCCTTTCTAACACTTCAAAAGGCCCACAATATCTAGGTGCAAGTTTTGCACAACTTCCAGCATAAAGTGTGCTCTTTTTGGGTTTGATGCGTAAATACACATGATCCCCTTCTTTAAATTCTCGGTGCACTCTTTTCTTATCAGCATAGCTTTTCTGGCGATCTTGTGCTATCTTGATATTTCTTTGTATTTGTTTGACAATTCTTTCCATCTCTTGTAGTGCATCTGGTCCCAACACCATTTTATCCTCTGGTTGACTCCAGCTCAAGGGAGTACGGCACTTTCTCCCATAGAGTGCCTCAAACGGACTCATCTTAATAGAGGATTGGTAACTATTATTATAGGAAAACTCAGCTAAATGCAGATACTCTTCCCATTTTGATGGCCTATCCATCACATACATTCTCAGCATATCCTCTAAAATTTGATTTGTTCTTTCTGTTTTCCCATCAGTTTGAGGGTGATAGGCAGTACTAAAATTCAACTTAGTACCCATTCCTGTAAACATCCTTTCCAAAACGCTGCTGTAAACTTAGCATCTCGATCGGAAACAATTACTTTGGGAACTCCATGAAGCCTTACTATCTCCTTTAGAAAAACATTTGCTACTTGAGCTGTTCCAAAGGTAGATTTCACTGGTATAAAGTGGGCAGCTTTTGTGAGAGTGTCTACTACTACCATTACAGAATCATGCTGATATTTAGTTTTGGGTAATCCTGTTATAAAATCCATGGAAACTGTGTCCCATTTCCATTCTGCAATTGGCAAAGGGTTTAAACGCCCTGCTGGATGTTGATTCTCAATCTTGACAAGTTGACATTCCATACACTTACTTAGATACTCTGCCACATCTCTCTTCATTCCTGGCCAGAACAGCTTCTTTTTCAAGGCTGTTAACATCTTCTGGTATCCTGGATATCCTGCATAAGGCTGTTTGTGATATTCATCCAAAATTTCTCTTTTTAATGACACTACATTAGGAATATACAACCTGTTTTTGAAATAGAGTAGCCCCTTTTGATTTTTAGTGAAATCAGTCTTACCCCTTTTCTGTAGTTTCACCAAGAGTGCTTCATAGTTTGGATCTTGATTGGCTGCTTTTCCCACCAATTCCTCTACCTCCATCTGGGCACTACTCCCAATGTTGTTTAGATGTTGACAAGCATTCCTACTAAGTGCATCCGCAACTTTATTTTCTTTTCCCTTGATATGCTTTATATCCATATCAAATTCACTTAGAAAGGACAGCCATCTGGCTTGTCTTGCATTCAGATCAGTTTGGGAAAAGAAATATTTGAGGCTAATATGATCAGTCATCAATGTGAACTTCTTCCCCAGCAGATAGTGTCTCCACATTTTTAAAGCATGGATAACAGCTGCAAATTCCAAATCATATGCACTATAATTCTGTTCATGTATTTTCAGTTTCCTAGATTCATAGGCAATGACTGAATTTTCCTGCAACAGGACTCCTCCCAGCCCTTCTCTGCAAGCATCTATACATACCACAAACTCTTTATCAGGATCATCAATTTTTAATATAGGGGCTGAAATAAGTTTTTGTTTTAACTGCTCGAAACTATGTTGACATTTTTCAGTCCACACAAACTTGACACCCTTTCTTTGCAATGAAGTGATGGGATGTGCTATGGCAGAAAATCTTTCCACAAATCTACGATAGTAGCCTGCCATCCCCATGAATGACCTTACTGCTGAAACATCAGTTGGAACTGGCCATTCCTTAATTTCTTTTATCTTTTCAGGGTCAACTTCCAACCCTTTTTCAGAAACAATATGACCAAGATATTGAATTTTATCTTTATAAAATTCACATTTGCTGAACTTGGCATATAGCTGGTTTTCTTTTAAAGTCTGCAACACTATTCTCAGATGTTCCTTATGTTCATCTTCATTTTTAGAATAGACTAAGATATCATCTATGAACACAAGAACAAATTTGTCCAAAAACTTGTTTAACACACTGTTCATCAAGCACATAAAGGTGGCAAGGGCATTCGTCAAACCAAAAGGTAGGACTACAAATTCGTAATGCCCATACCTGGTTCGAAATGTTGTTTTGCTAATGTCTTCATCCTTAATTCTAAGCTGGTGATAACCAGTCCTTAGGTCTATTTTGGAAAAGACTGAAGCTCCTCTCACTTGATCAAAAAGATCATCAATTCTAGGAAGTGGATATCTATTCTTAATGGTCAACTTGTTCAGTTGACGATAATCAATGCACATCCTAAAAGTTCCATCCTTCTTTTTCACAAATAAGACCGGTGCTCCCCATGGAGACACACTCGGTCTAATGTATCCTTTATCTAATAGTTCTTGCAATTGCATCTTCAGCTCCATGAGTTCAGGTGGACTCATTCGATATGGGGCTCGGGAAACAGACATGGCTCCCGGCATCAAATCTATAGAAAAGTCAATCTCTCTTTTGGGGGGAAGATGAGGGATTTCCTTGGGAAAGACTTCCTTAAATTCCTTGATGACTGGTATAGCATCCAGTAACTCCTCCTCAGTTTTTTGTTCTATTTATTCTACATGCACTGCATAGACTTGGTATCCTTTTCTAGATGTTCTTTTCAATTGTAAGGCTGATATTTGTCTTACTGAAATGGATTTTGGTTTCCCTTTTAGTGTAAAAGGTTTTCCTTCCTCATCCACACAATGCAGGGTTTTATCCCAGCAGTTCATCAAAGCTTTCTTCTTTTCCAGCCAATCCATTCCTATCAGCAGATCATAGGATCCTAATGGCAATATGTTCAAGTTTACTTCTGTTGAAAAACCATTTAATTGTATTGCTGTTTTGGGAAACTTATGAGTGACTTTTCTCTTAGTTCCAGTGGCCAGCTGTACCAACCATGACTGCTGAAACTTTTCAGGTTTAATTTTACATTTTTCTACAATTCCAGGACTAATGTGACTCAAAGAAGCACCTGGATCAATCAAAATAGTAACAGGTAGGTCAGAAATCTTACCCTCCATTTCCACCATGGTGGCTTGATATTCTGCTTGCCGATTTTCCAAGGCTGCACTGATAGTTGGTATATTTCTGGCTATGTCATTTACTGTTGTTGCCTCTCGCTCTCTGTTGATCATGTGTATATTTCGATGGGGGCAGTCCCTCATCATATGGGGTTCTCCACAGCCCCAACATTTCAAAGGTTCCTTCATTCTGACTGTCCCTTCCTTTTTATTGTTCCCTTCCCCTCGTTTTGAAGCCACTTGGGACTGAGCAGTTTGACTTTCTTTTGGTTTATTGAATTTTTTCCGCTGATGATCTCTACCAAAATTTCTTAGATATGCTGGTTTTGGTCTTTTACCTTTGAACTCACCCTTGTTCAGCCAGCTCTTCCCTTGTTCATCTTTACCTTTAAACTGCTGATAGCATAATCTGGCTTTTCTAACAGCTTCATCCATTGTTTTTGGGTTGTCAAACTCAATTTTCTCCTTGTACACAGTAGGCAAACAATTTAAAAACCTTTGCACTTTTTCCTTTTCTTGCCTAATGTAAGGGACATACCTCAATAAATTAGTAAACTTAGTGACAAACTCATCAATAGTGAGCTGTCCTAGTCGAAGGTCATGGAATTCTTTTGCTTTATCATCATAATAACGTTCATTCAAGTAACGACTTTTGAACTTAGTCTGAAAATCTTCCCAAGTAATTGTCTTTTCATCAATGGCATGCACCATTTTTGTCTCTTCCCACCATAGTGTAGCTTTTCCTTGTAGCTGGTACACAGCTAATCTAGCCTTCAGATTGCTCTCATATTCATAAACTTGGAAATACTTGATCATGTTCAGCAACCAAGCTTCAACATCCTCCTCCTTCTCCCCATCATAGGAGGGAGGTTTGATTTTTCTAAATTCTCCCTGCAATTCTCTTTTCTGTTTATGTTGCTGTCTAGCAGCATCATCATCATCAGACTCATCCATCTTTCTCTTTCTGGAACCTTCGCCTTCCTGGCTGTTCCGGGAAGTGAGTTCTCTGATGAGCTTTTCCTGCTCTTTACTGGCTGATGACAACATGTCATTCTGGCTTCGCAGTTCAGCCAATTCTCGTTGCAGCCTGTGCAACATAGCCATTACCGAGGCATTGGGATCTGGAGTAGCAAACTCATCATGCAGATCCACATAAATTCCTTCACCTTCAGCAATTTCAACTGTACACACTCACAACACAGATTAGCAAAAAAAAAAAAAAAATTTCCAGAAAAAAAAATATGTAAAAATCAGTGAGCACAAAATTAACAGCCCAAATTGTTGTAACTGGGCTCCGATACCATTTGTAACACCTCCAGTAACGATTTTTTTTTTTTCGATATACAGGGGTTTTCTCTCTATTCACCTAGTTATGTAAATAAGGCTTCAACATGTTAACTTTAGTTCTCTCATGATAAAGTTTCTTCTAACCATTTAGCATCTCTGTCTCCATAAGAAGGTGAACATTCCGCCTGTATTCTTTTCAACCAATTATATATATATGAACTGCCATACCACTTTACATTATCATGGGATGTGGTTTTTTTTTTTTCTCTAGATTAATAAAGTCATCGTCTATATGAACCCACATATTTTCCAATAACCTCTCCTAACATATATATATTTTCAACACATAAAATTTTGAATTCCCTATAGATTTCCTGTGTATATCTATGGATCCACATATACATAGTGATAACACCCTATGGCTAATTCTTAAATCCACATATGTATGAATATATAGATGTCATTATATATATACATATACCACATATACTACTGGCATATGTAGCCTTTGGCCCCATTAATTTAATGAGCGCGTATATACCTATATATAAAATCTATATGTATATACATAACATAAATAGAGGTCCAACCTTTAGTCTTAATAAATTGGAGCGCAAACACATGCATCTATCCTAAATTCAAATTAACCCTTTTAATGTTTTCATGGGATCATTACGCATATACAAACATGCAATATAAAACACAAGGAAATATAAATGATACACAGTACATCCCTTACCTTTTTCCTAATTCGTATACTTATCCTTGAAGCTATAATCATATTTGTGCAACCCTATCTTAAGTCACGACTTGCGCGCTCGAACGCTGGTTATAATTTCATTTCCTTCGGCGAACGATGATTTTTGGTTTCTGTATGGTTTATGTGCAAGTATTGACCGGACTTCTTCACGTCGTAACTCATTATTGCTCGTTCATATTTATGCAGGTAGTATCGAATGTAATAATATTTCGGTGTGCAAATCTTGACATTGAACTCCTATGCCATACGGTGCCCCTTTCGGCGGTTTACCATGATTACGATTATGAGCTAGGGTTGACACGTTGCAAACATATGCGTACTGGTCCTGTAACGTGTTATACACGTTACACAGTGTTTAACGTATGAAATTGGGTCTATAGACAGAGCTGGTGTTTAACGTATGAAATTGGTTCTATAGACAGAGCTGGAAATCTCACTCCCGAAAAGAGAGTACCAATTGCCGGCGTATCTCGTCTCATACTTAGCAACGTTTGACGGTTGATGTCGGCTCATTCATGTACTGTGAGGGCCGAGTCCTGCCTCAGATACTTAAATTTCTAGGGTTAGAAATCTATTACTGTGCGGCAGGGCGTAGCTGCTACATAACCCCACTGCGCGCTTTAACGTCGCCTAGTACGAGCTCGTCGACGTGGCCGACTTTCCGCACTCAACCGATTCTCTGATCTTTCTGGGGTAATGAAATTAGGGTTACAGGAATTTCTTTTAAGTCAAAGCTCCTGAGCGGCTCTGTTCATCCGAACTTTCACTATTTTTTTTTTGTGTGTAGCGTCGTTGTAATTCCCCACTCTCTTCACCGGTGGTCGTGGGTGTGATCAGATTCGGTTGTGGCTAGGGTTCATTGATTCGGGTTTGTTATTATTCTTCATGCAGGATTTCTGTTATATCTCTGTATCTTATTCCTGTTATATCCCTTACGCCCTTCGACTTGTTTTCTTCATGGTTTAATAGAGTATACAGTAGCTCATTCTTTTCAGATTGTGTTTTGCAGAGAGGACAACGCGTCGCATCTCAGGCTAGCCGGTTCTTTGGCATTTAATAAGTTTCGACTTAATCTCAGGAAACGCTATGGTAATTTTACACATTCATTGGGGTTTGTTTCATCCAAATTTTTTTCCTAAACTGTTATGAAGTAAACCCTAGTTGGTTAGCTAGTTTTCTTTGTGTCTATACTGGATACATAGGCGTTGTCAAAGGTGTTAAAGACCAGTCTGCCGCGCTATATTGCACTTTGTTTTGTTTCGTTTTACTGACAGAATGACCAATGATTCGAACTCGTCTAATAGTAGTCTCTGTGCACTAATACTATTAAAGTTTGTGATCAGATATGTTCAGAAATGGTATTGTTCTTCGTAACGAAGGTAAAAATTTCGTTTTCTGTGGTATTTTCAACGCTATATCTGACTGCATGTCACGAAATTTCAATGACTTCTCGTCAAATTTAATACACCATGCAAATCATATAGTCTGCTCTTTATATGTTTCACGCGGTCTGATAATAATAACTTTTCTCTGTTTTTGTTTTGTAAAACTGTGTGAATCTACCCGCTGTCTCTTATTGATTAAGGTTAAAAGATTATTTATCCATCGTATTGTCGCATACTGTTCATCTCTATTCGTTCATTCACATTACAGAATCCCCACGAGCCGTGGTTTACAATGTCGTTTCCATCAGAGGACTTGATGACAGCGGCCAATGGCATAGTGTATTTATTCCTCACCACCCATTATGCAGTTTGACCATACTTTCATCCTATATGCATTACATTTTCACACTATTGACTCGTATTTATATTTCTCGTGCAGCATATATTGTTCAAATATATAACATTCGTATTTATGGTTTATACTTTTAACATATATGGTATGTATATGTATTAGTATTCCTATCTCCTTCGGAATATATGTTTCATTGTGTATATATCTTATTTGTAGTGGAGCCTAAGAGGACCTAATTGCTCTAGACCTTGACACTTGTTAACATATATATATAATCTAGATATATATATATATATATTTTTTAAAATGCCTATGCATATATTCGATAGTTTAATTGATAATGTTCATTACGCATAGATTTAATCCATAACCATGACATTTCTTGTAAGGGTTAGAGGTGAATTTAAATTACAATACACTCTATAATGGCTATGAATGAGGTAACACTCCTATAGGGCAGATTTACTCTTTGGTTTAATAAGAGTACATATTCTAAATTCCTCGCTCTTAATTTCTATTTTTTTTTTCTCTTTGATGTATACCTATATGTATACAAGAGTGTTTGACAAGAGGATCTTCCTTATAAAGTAGTCTTTTGCTATAGTGCTTGTCTTCAAGGATTAAGGATGGATTTAGAAATGCAATATAAACATTTATAACTGTCATAATGATCAGATAGAGTAGAATTTCTCTTTTTTGGTCACAAGTTCCAATGTCATATTCTACTATCTTACTTTCTTCTTTTTTTGTTTTTGTATCATGTAAATGCAATTCTGCCTACCATATTTTTCTAGCATGCATATGAGCAAAATTATCACATTTATATCTACAGGAAATAGGATGGTATTTATTTATCTGTGGAGACTAAGTAACTTCAGATTTAAACCAACCTTGGTTTAGAGTTTCTGGGGTTTCTACTCCATGGATTTCTGGTCTACAACTAAACAGTATCTGGAAGGTGAATGCCTTATGATAGATTCTGTTAAATGTAGTACCAAAATCACTCATACAAATTTCCTTAAATTTTTATATGTAGCTAATTCATACCATAATACATCAGAATGAACAGAAATTACAGGAACATACCACTATTGCAATTGACCAACCTCCCAACCTTAGAGTCCTCTTTGTCTCCCAGGACTCACCCCTGAGCAGAGATCACCTCCTAGAACAGATCAACCTCTGATCTGCCTAGGAGCAGCTTATTTAAGCTCATATTTCCCCAAAGCATGTTTCTAATTCTGCGTCCAGAATAGCAGCATGCTTTCTTTCTTGTTTAGCCTAGGCTTCCCATTTTGGGATTCTTTAAAGCTGTTTTATGCTTTTCCTCAGCTTTTCCAGCTTTTATTTACCTCTTCCCAACTACTCCTCTTCATTGGAGAAATTTAGATTCCTCCTCAAATCTAAATTAATTTCTTTCAAGGATTTTTGAAAGATTTTGGGGATTTGTTGCCTTATCCATCCTCATGGATCTGGCAAGTGATCTCTAATTCTCATCTTGTTCAAAATGCACAATCATTTTATTTATTTCCTCAAATAAAATATGAAATTACATTCATACCATACTTATCCCTTGGGGTCCACCCCCTTGGGGTCCACCCCCTTTAGGATTAAAGTTCAATGTCTAGCTTTAAAAATTCAACACACAAATTGGGGGTATTACAATTTAACATAATACTAGTTTGGTGTTGTTGTTCCTCCAACAGCCTACTTGTTTGCTGGTGCCGATCTACACTCAACTGCACCCATATCTCCGGATTCATTTATGGTTGGGATTGGGTTTCCCCGGTGTTCTAGGGTGGCTGTTGCATTTTCCCCCTTCTCATAATGTCCTCTGTTATAATTATTTTCTCTCTGTTCATCAGTATACAGACAACTTAAATCGTTAGTTGACCCAATAGGGTCCCCGCATGCGAACACTGCTCTGATACCACTTGTAACATACATCAATTTATCCATAAAAAAAAATTACCTTTATACTTTGTAACTATTTTATACCTTGTATCTACATTACCACTGGGTTATAGACAATACAATATCAATATTTTGCAAAATAACAATAGTTGTTAGACATTATATTGACTAGCTCCATCATGATGTAAAGGATTTCATAACCTAACTTTTGTTCTGAGCGCCATTCATGAATCTACTAAATTATTTATAAAGGTTTAATGGGTAATCTGACAACAATTTACTTTTGGGTACACGTTGATATTTTCTCCCTCATAACTATCGGTATCCTGTATTATAGCATTTACAATTATCTCTGGAATTATTTCACCCAGATTTTGATATGATCTCTGTATCTCTATATTTAGTTTTTTGTGAAAATTTGGTTTAATGTTGGAGGCTCCGCTCCCGATGTTGGCGATTAACATGTGGTGACAGCTGGGTTATTCCTCCACCGTAGATCTTTCACCGTTGGGATCCCATGGCTAACTTGAATTAGGGTTTCCGAATTGAGTTAATGACTTCGTTTGCTGTAACCACTTTGGTCATTTGGTGTTTTTCTCACTGGGCTCTGTTGGTGCACCCTTGGGATACCTGTAACATTTTTTAGCAGGTCTTTTACTTCACGTCATTGGCCTTTCAGCATTCTCTTCCGCTGGTAAGTGTTCTCCACCAGATTTATTATGGTGCCTCCTTATTAGTTCACAAATAATAAATGTAATACAAACTCTTGCGGAAGGTTTTAGTTCGGGTTTGTTGCTTTATCATAAATTGCTTCTTTAATTCATTTGCTACTTGTTAATTCTTGGTTCTCATCTACAAGGTTATCTTGGTGTAAGGTAGCAGACTTACAACTGGCTACTCTCGACCTTCAAGACAACGACGGAATTACGGTAACCCTTACTACCAACGTTTTATAACTTTACGAGTTGCACTTTGAATCTTCAAAATTACTCTATTCACCCTTCCGATTGTTTTCTTTGTATCTTGGAATATCCACCTTCAAATTTATCCCATGCAGGTAACCTCTATTTCCATTTTGAATGTTTTCTTTTCCATTCAATTATTTTTGGGTATATACAAATCTGGGTATTAACCCCTTTACTGTGTTTTCTTTTGTACAGGTATTCTTGGTTTGGTATTGCGTCGTAACCTCTCATTAAGAATCTATCAGAAAGACATCTAATCTTGCTTAACCTGCTTCAACAAGTATTCCGCATACAACAGGCTATAGGAATTTACTGGATTACAATCCAAATTTGTCTTTATGCCTTGTTTTCTTCGAATTATGTGGCTTATGAAACTTCATTCTCAAAGTGCTTCCTATTTTTGATTTGGTTGTAGATTCTTAGGTTTTTATTTAAATGTTCTCCCAGGTTTGCATGGATGTGCGTTCTTATGAGGACTCGGTTTACGTCTCGGAACCCTCGAGCTTTTAGCTAAGTGTACTATGAATTCTTCCTCACTGGAAGTGATATTTACAATATAATTTGTAATTAAACATTTCTGCTTAGAAATACTGTTGATAAATATTTGTTCTTCATGGGTTTTTCCTGTTACACCTTTTTAGTTGTATAATGTAACTACAGTGTAGTGAAAGCTGGTCCGCTAAATCCAATTTATATTTACATTCTGTTGTACCTTTTCAGTCTACTGAAATCTTATAGCAAAGCATGTAATATTTTTGGTTTTCTCATAGAAGAAATGTTAACAATGTTTTTAAATATAAAATGTATCGTTTTCCAGTTTTCTCTTGAGAATGGAAAATATATCGTGGAAAAATTCCACTCTAGTTTTATTGTTACCATATTAAATTTGTCTATGTCTCGTATTACTGATCCATTAATTATGAATCCAGAAAGAAAAACTGTAGCTTATTTTATTTGGTTTCCAGAATTAGCATTTCATGGCAAAGTGTCATTTTTCTCATACTAAGGGTTAATTTCTTTCCTTTCTTATAAAGACTGGTATATTTTATAGTTAAGAACATGTATCTCTAATTACAGTACTCAATCGTATATATAATATTCTGCATGATTCCATTTGTAGTTTTATTTTCTAGATGTTATTTATCTTTAGCAGAATGTTCAAACCATATTGTCCATGTATTACCATAGATATAGAGAACAACCTACATAGAACCTCGTTTTGAGGCTCTGTGTTAACAGTTCTCTGTCCTGTAGATAGTAGTGTTTGAGTTAATACTAGCTAGCATCCTGCTTTGTGAAGAAAATACATACTACAATTTTCCTACAGAATTCTCAACATACAACTGCTAGTTCCTTCCTTACATTAAACTAATAATTTCAGAGACAGATAACTTATCTGTTTTCCTTAGACTTCTCACTGATGTTGTTCCTCCCTACCTCGAGAGAGGCAATCACATCCTCATCTCTCCCCCATGCTCCAAGTATGAGCTATGTCAGTTGACAGAAATACTGGAAGAGACCTCGGGACATTCTGGTCTAGTCATCTATTCCAATCAAATATTAGAAATCAGAGTATTCCACTGGTTACCCCGAGTTCACGAATTCTTCTTTGCAATTTTCCTTCTCGAGTGACCGAACATAATCCTTCTTCCTCACTGGGATATCTCTTTATCCTCAAAGGTTGGGGTAATTGTTTGAACTGATTTGGTTCAACTAACTCTGAGTTCTTGAATTAATTTTTACCATCAGTCTATTATTCTTTTATGGAAATCATTTCCATAATTAATTTTATTTAATCAAATTTAATTACTGTTCATAATGTATTATTTCAAAACAATAACAATACATGTCGAGTGTCTTAACAAATAAACTTAATAATCAATTAGCATTTAAGCCAGCTATTACATATAAATAAAATATTAAACTAAATTAATTAAATTTTAGAATAAACAAAATTTAAAAATTAAAATAAAAAATAAATTCAATATTTAAAAAAAATATAATAAATACAACTTAACTTATGCGCAATAAACTCGATTTTAATTTTAATTTTAATTTTTTTAATATACTATTGTTTTAAAAAAATAGTTCATTTAATTTGATAAAAATAACCAATCAAAATAATGATGTTATAATGTCATTCAGTTGTTCTTATCGTAACTTTTAAAAATACAAACGATAAAACTTTAGATTCGTATTTAAGACGCGTTAAAGTATGAATGAAAAGAAAAAAGCATTAGAACTTTTAAAATAGTTACATATTCATTACGATTATATCATTTAAATTAAACTAAAGATAAATAAATAATAATAATAATATATTAAATTAAATCAATTGAATTCTAAAATAATATTAAGATTAAATATAAAAATTACATGTAAAAGCAATCAATTTTTTTTATCTTTTAAATTGCTTTCTTGATTCAATTTATCTTCTAAATAAATTTATTATTAATAAATATTTTTTATTTTTAAAATTTCAAATGATTATGATAACTCAAATAAATAAATAAATATTTGAAAGTTTCAAATTATTTTTGTTAAGTATATAATATAAATTATGATAATTTTTATTTATATATTAATTTAGTATGTAGATTTTCATAGTTAATAATATGATGTTGAGAATTTTCAAGTGTTGGATTTTTCTAATGAACACTTAATCCATCTTGAAGACAAAAAAAAAAAAATAAGATTGTTGACAAAAACAAAAACTAAGATTAAATAGAAAAATGATATCACTATTAAAGAACTTGAGAAATATAAAATCATTAGTACTTTAGTAATTATTTATTAAAGAACTTGTGGAAAAAAAATTATTAATAATTTAATAATTATTAATTTAAAGTACATGTGACAAAATTATTAATAATTTAATAATTATTAATTTAAAGTACATGTGATTAAATTAAAGTGAATATAATTAAATAAAATTATAATGATTGAAATGAAATATTAATTTATATGAAAATAATAAAAAATGTTTTTGGACATGTTGAAATTGATAATAATTATTTAAAATAAATATTAAATAGTATTGAATTAAAAAAGGAAAATCTTAAAATAAATTAAATAAATAAATAGTAAAATGATATTAAAAGAAATACTTAACTATCTACAATAATAAAATGTTCGATAGTATTAAATAAATTATAGAATAACAGATTTGGTCAAATTGATATTAATATCAATGAGAAAGGTTAATTATATGACTTAAATTATTCAATAGTATTAAATTAATATTAAATTAAATTATTGGATTAAAGAAAGATGAAAATAGTGTAAATAAGGATAATAATAAAATAATATAATATAAAATAAAAATAGATTAAAAAAATATAAAATAAATTAGATTATTAGAGTAAGAGAGGATAAAATAACATTAGGATTAAAGTCTTGTTATTAAGAATGGAATGGAAATAGAATTTAATTAAGATTAGAGAATAATTGAAATATAACTACAATAAATTGTATTTGATTAAGGATTAGATTAAATTAAGAAAGTATTAATATAGAATTAATTTTTTTTAGAAAGACTAATAATAAAGAAAAATAGAGAATTAAGTGAAATGGAAATGATTGAGAAAAGAGGAGAACTTGGGGATAAGGTTTGGAGAATATAAAATGGATAGTGGGCTTCGAGAATATAAAATGGATAGTGAGCTTCTAATAATGGTTTAATTGATATCTTTCTTTTGAATTAAACTTGGCTTAATTGATATCTTTTTTTTGAATTAAACTTGTGAGAGTGTTTTTAGATTTTTAGCGATTCACTAATAACATGGTTCTAATTGAAGGACAAGAGATCAATATTTTATTATTTTGATTTTATTATTTTAATTTAATACTATGTAATATTTATTTTAAATAATTTATTTTATTCTTTTCACATAAATTAATATTTCATTTCAATCTTTATAATTTTTTTATTTGTTTTATTTTATTTTAATTAATTATATGCATTTCAAATTATTAATAATTATTAACCCACGAAGGAAATCACAAAATATTGATATATTTTATAGTAAAATATTTCCCCATAAGTTATTTCAATTTGTAGTTAGTTATAAATTACTTTCTTCTCATCTTATTCAATTTCATTAGCTCCTCCTTTAATATACGATCAACATTATAAACTTCAATTCATATATATATATATATATATATATATATATATATATATATATATATTCAACATTATAAACTTATATGCTTAATGCATCGCTTTGATATTTTAATTAATATATTTATTTTAAGAAAATCAAAGAACTATAATTTATTAAAAAATTAAAAATTTAGTGAAAATTTTTATAAAAAATGTGGTGATGTTGTTTATTTGGGTTAAAATTTCAACATTTTTTAATCATAACATTAAAAAACAAATATTATGAATAGACAAAAACCTTAAAAAATAGTATTAAAAGTGAAATATTATGACTATGAAAACCTTAAAATGCCACCACAAGAGAGGTTCTAAAGATTAAAATTAGAAGTCATTTGAAATTTTGGCCAAAGATAAAGTGATCCTCTGCAAGTAATCCTTCTCAATGGGGTATTAGAATGGAAACATAGCCATGGTTTAGAAATCATTTGTAATATAAAAAAACCCAATTTAATAAAATAAAAGAGAGAAACAAAAAAATATTTTAAATTATTTATTACCTTGTTTTTTTTTATAATAGATAGGTAGATTTCACATAAAAAGCATTCAAATAGTATTCCAATTTTTTTTGTTAAACTATAACTTAGTTTCAAATATCAATCCTTAAATGTGAGAATTGGGTTTTTGAGCATTAAAATAAAAAGATCGTTTCTTTCACAATATTTATGAGATTTTGGTGGAAAATTGTTATATAGGACAATTTGATATAAAATTTCTTGCTGTTAAGACACAATTCCAATGAAAAGGGTTAAGGGGAAATCAAGAAAAAAAATCAAAAGATCTATTCATCCAACAAGTAGTGCACAATTCTATTTTTCTAAAACTTGTTGCAACAACGAAATTGAAAAGAAGCATGGCTTGCCTTACAATAAGAATAATAAGGAAAAATTAAGGTAAATGTTATTAAATTACAATCGCTAATAAAATAATTTATCTCTTTCCATCCTGATAATTTAACTCTTTCCATGCAAAATTATGCTTCTTTACCATAATTTTTCGCTAAGGTTACAGGAATAGTGAATAAAATTAGTTTCCTTACAAGAATTTAGAATAGTGAATAAAATTAGATCTATGGAGAAGATCAAAAATATTCTTAATAGTTGTATCAATAATCTTTACTAACATTACCTACTAGCTAGTGTTTCTCATCCACATTGTCATTGGCATTGTCCACCTAAGGTATTTTTCATATAGTTTAGGGCAACAAAATTTGATTATTTTGTTATTGTTTTCGAAGAGTAAATATTTAACCCATTTTTTCTGAATTCTATTATAGGATCTATTTAATTTCATGGAAAAAATATGAATAGATATATTGAAAAGTATTTTGAGAAAAATTTCCAAGAAAAAACCAATATTTTGAAGATAAAGAGTTGACAAAAAGAAATTATTTTCACTCATGGAAATGGAAATGGAAGAGGAAGAGTAAAAAAATATATATGAAATAGCGGTAGAGGAATAAGTAGAAAATGAATAATGATGGAGGTAAAACATATGAAAAATACACGTTTTTGTTGTAAAAATTTGGCCATTATTAAGATAATTATTGTGAAAACAAAAATAAAAAGCGAATTTTTATGAGGGAAAAAATATGTGGGAGGTTTATTTTTAACATGTGATTTAGCTTAAAAAATAAAATTTGTATAAGGTTTATTTTTAATATGTGATTTAGCTAATAAATGTGATTTAGCTTAAAAAAATATATATCTTGGAGGTTTATTTTTAACATGTGATTTAGTTAATAATTTTTTTAAGAGGTATTTTTTTGGATAGCAATTGCAATAATCAAATGATTAGAAAGAGAAATAACCTCTTGAATATAGATGAATCTCAAAAATCTAAAGTACTTTTAGGAAATAATAAGAAAGTAGAAGTTAAAGAAATAATTTCATTAAAAATAGAGCAAAGAAAACTAAAAAACATTAACAATGTTTTATATGTTCTAGTTTAGGACATAATAAGTTCAATGTGGGACAATTTATTAGGATATGATGAGAAAGTGGAAGTTAAAGAAATAATTTCATTAAAAATAGAGCAAAGTAAACTAAAACAACATTAACAATGTTTTAAATGTTCTAGTTTAGGACATAATATGTTCAATGTGGGAAAATTTATTTTTAAGAACAATTAGTACATCATATTATGGAAAAAAAAGTCTTATTAATATTATATCCAAAACTAATATTCTACAAAATATAATATTTTCTTTTAATAATTGTTATGAAGAAAATAGAGCATTAAAATATGATGGTGATTATTGGTTATGGCACAAGAGATATAGATATCTAAATATAAGAGGTTTAAATTCACTACATAATAAAAAAATAGTTAAAGTATTCCTTTTTATTGGTCATACTAGATGTATTTTTTCTGGTTGAAAAATCTTGGAAAGGAAAAACAAAAAGCCACTGATAAAGAAAGTCATAGTAATATTATATCCAAAACAAAACATAATATTTTATTTAATAATTGTTATGAATAAAATAGAGCATTAAAATTCATATATGATGGGTGGTTCTTGGTTATGGCACGAGATATGGACATCTAAATATAAAAGGTTTAAAGTCACTACGTAATAAACAAATGGTTAAAGTATTCCTTCTTATTGATCATATTGGTGAAGGATGTATTCTTTTTGGTTGAAAAAAATTGAAAGGGTTTAAATTCACTACATAATAAATAAATGGATAAAGTATTCCTTCTTATTGATCATATTGGTGAATTATGTATTCTTTCTGGTTGAAAAATCTTGGATAGGAAAAACAAAAAACCACTAGAGATAGTACTTGTAGATATACATGGTCATTTAACAAAAATAAATATTTTATTATTGTTGTGGATGATTGTAGTAAAATAACAAGAGTGTATCTCATTAAGAAAAAAATTGATTCCATTGTTATCATTCAAAAATTTAAATTTTTTGAGAATCAAAGTGGTTATGTCTTAAAGACATTGTAAACAAATAGAGGGGGGAATTTACTTCTTAATGATTATTGCAAGAAAAAGAAAATTAAGAAAAAATATGATTCCATTGTTATCATTCAAAAATTTAAATTTTTTGAGAATCAAAGTGGTTATGTCTTAAAGACATTGTAAACCAATAGAGGAGGGAATTTACATCTTAATGGTTATTGCAAGAACAAGAAAATTGTTGAGATAACTAAGAGCATGTTAAAAAACAAATTTTCTTCCAAACACCTTTTTGTCTCAATCTATATTTTCATTTTTTTATTTGAGAATATATGTCCAACATGAAGCATGCAAAAAATAACTCCATACTAGACATGGAGTGAAATAAAACTTAGTATTTCTCATTTGATAGTGTTTTGTTGTATTATTTATGTTCGTGTTCCTCCTAAAAAAATAAATAAAATAGATTTTAAAAGTGTGAAATGAATTTTTATTAGCTATTGTAGGGAGAAAAATAAATAAAATAGATAATAAAAGTATGAAATGTGTTTTTATTAGCTATTATAGGGAGACGAAACCTTATATACTATATAATAATTAGTGTAAAAGAAGATGAATCTTCTATTTCTACAAATCCAATCAAAAGTATTTCAGACTACATCCTCTATGTCATGTTAAGTTAGAAGAATTAGTGTACAAGAAGATTAATCTTCTATTTCTACAAATCCAATCAACAGTATCCAAGACTACATCCACTGTCAAATTAAATAGTATCCAAGACTACATCCACTATGTCAAATTAAAGTAGAGCAAAGATAGTTTGAAGATGTAATAAAAAAGGAAGAATGATAAAAAACCAATAATATGATTCATTTCCTATTTCACCCTCCTTATTATCCCTTGCAAACTCCTTTCCTCCTCCCTATTTCTTGAGATTTACCTTCCTTACTTACCCCCCTTACTTAAACTCTCACTCTATTTACAAGCCTTTTTACTCACCCTCCTTACTTAAGCTCTCACTATATTTCTAAGCCTGTGACCATATTTCCTTCTTCCCATCAAATCTAATAGTAGGAAGTAACTCAAGAAGCTATGGAACATTACAGGGATATTGTCCGTGTAGTGGTCCACAGGGTTAGGTTTAACCTAGGAAGTAATTCAAGAAGCTATGGAGCATTACTAGGAAGTAAATCAAGAAGCTATGGAGAATTACAGGGATATCATCCCTATAGTGGTCCAGAGGGTTATTTTAGATGTAGAAGAGAAAGCTAAAGAATTCAAATGTTATGTTTTAGAGAGAGAAGTTGACTCGGAAACTATGACTGGGAAACTAGGGACTAACATGAATTGATTATATGTATGACAAAAATGATGGACATAGTTGACGAGATCAACAAGAAAGTCACAGCTCTTTCCAAGAAGCTAATAAACCTTGAATTTTGAATTTTCCTCCTTATACAGTGACAGTGACAATGAGCCACAACCACTAGTTTAGGTGGATTCTCATTTGAATAAAGTTCAAACAGCAATTCACTTCAAGAAATAATTGTAATTTTTTTTTATCATATCAATGCCCTTAGAATGATTATCATTTTTAAGTTTCATTTCTTTTCAGTTTTTTTTTTTTTTTCTCTTTTTGTTTCTTTTTCTCTATCAAATAATAAATAAAATCAATAATCATATTTCTTTTATTTTATTTCACTATTGAATAATAAATAGAATCAATAATCATAAAACTTTAAACTTATATTAAAGCTTAGCTTAGTTTCCAACCAATAGCATATAATAATTGTTTTTTTTTTTTCTCAATAAAAAAATAAATAGAATCAATCATAAAATTAGATCACGATTAAAGTTTTAATTTGACTATTTCATTTCTCGCTTGCTTCAATTAATAAATCCCTAGCAAGGTACTGATTTCAATTTGTCTGAATTAGTCATAATAGATTTCAGCCAATAAATCACGAACTTAAATCCAATAATTCAAACGTTGTTTCCCTGACCAGCGGTTGGGCTTCGTCCAAATCGAATTAAGCTTCCGAATGGTTCAAGTTTTTGGATTAATTATTTCAGTCCACGAATCTATTTTGGACCTTTTGATTAATTATTTCCGCCCACGAATATATTTTGGACCTTCTGACAATTCCTTTGTCATTAAATTAATTAATTATAATAATTTATTTTCCAATCTTTCCAAAACGGTCAAATATAGTTATCGCAATTTGAACTTTTAAACAATATTTAAATTTGAATACAAAAGTGATGGAATTACAGAAATTGTAATGTAATTGCTAGAATGTAATACCCTTAGGTACCGTTACTTTAATTTGGAATTATTTTATTAATTATGTTTTGTGTGGGAAAAATTTTGAATAAAAATGTGGTGAAAAAGTCTAGTGGAACTTTAATAAAAAATTAAATAACTTTGAATAAAAGTGTGTGGGAAAAATCTGAAGAGAGACCAAAGTAATGAACACGAAATCTTTAGGCACTTGAAAACAATTTAGAAACAGTTATCACTTCTGACTTTCTGGGAAAAGAAAAGGAAAAAAGAAGGATCCAAGGAGGGCTAGACTTTCTAGGAAAAGAAAAGGAAAAAAATAAGCATCCAAGGAGGGCCAGTGATTAGAGGAATAATTGAAGGATTAGAGTCTCTACATAAGTTTTTTTAGATGAGGTAGAGTCTTGTTATGTTGAGGTGTTTTTGAGCTGGACACTAAGCCACTTAAACCCTCGAACAGGAAGCCCCTGAGAAAAGGAAAGGAAATTCTGAGTTGGACTAGTAAGTCTTGAGGTTCAGATTGGATTAACATAGCGGTTAAATACTAATTACTGTAAAGGAAATTCTGAGTTGGACTAGTAAGTCTTGAGGTTCAGATTGGATTAACTGAGCAGTTGAATACTAAATACTGTAATTTTCTGGAGCGAGGCAGCTTGAATACTAAATATTGTAATTTTCTGGAGCGAGGCAGCTTGAGGGAGAATTTGGATGTCATAGTCATTCTCGTGGTTGGGTATGGTTTGGTCTTCTTAGGAGTTGAAGAACAGAAAGATAGGTTTCTTATTGGTTCTATATGTATATCTAGGAGTAGAATCTCTAAGTAATAACATTTCTTTCAATTAAATTGCAATCTTTAAAATTGAAAATTACACGCTAAGTAGCAGAGATTAGTTTGTCTTTGTTTTCTAGAATGTTGATGAAAGTAGATGGACAAAATAAACCCTTGTATATTGTATATTATATTTGGAGCACCAAATAAATTATTATGTAATATGCATAATGCGGTATTGTACAATAAAGATGTAACGAAAAGAAGTAACTAATTTAAGTATTATACAATAAATATATAAATATGTAACTAAGAAGAGTAACTAATTTAAGTGGTATACGTTGGAGTAACACTTCTATGGAATCAGTAATTCTTACTCTACATTTTATTTCACTCTCGAGATCCTAGTTATTCTCATTTTATCCTAAAAATCCTAGTTACCGGTTATCAATTTGAAAGTTCACCAACCTTTGATGTAACGGCTAACCTCATGGTATCACAGAAAAAACCAGTGTTGAGCCAGAGCTCCACCTAGGCAGTCCCTTTACCATGGAAACTAATGGAAAAACCCAAGAGGGTCGAAAGACTAGTCACGGAATTACCCAATACTCGCCCAAGAACATTAAATTGGGCTAGACAGGTATCAATCCAATGTAGTAAACATTTATGGCAAGTGTAATGCACAATAGTTGAAAGCGGGGTGGAATTAGAAAACCACCGCCAAAACCAACACATATACTGTATGATCCAATATGTAAATTAGCTTGCACGAGGACTAGATTCCCTCTCCATTAAATAATTTCGTATATAAGTAATGAATAATTATTATATGCCTTATGTAACCATCTCCTACCATATGCTTTTTTATTTTACAATGATCTCATATTTCGTAAGTGATAAGACGTTAGGGGAGACCTGTTACATAGAATATAACAAGTTTCCTTTAAAATAATGTTAAAACATATTAATAAATTGTGATGGGTTAATCTCAGTGTTCAATTTCTATACAATCAACTTAATAAAATATAATTTCCCTCTGCAATTTCTTCGTTAGGGGGTAACTGTTACATAGAATATACCAAGTTTCTTTTAAAATAATGTTAAAAGTGTTGAAATATTAATTTCACTGTCCGTTAGGTTCAGTTTATTTAATTTATTGTTTAGGTAGTTTAGTTTTACTTCGTTTTATTTCAGTGATTTATTGCTGATGTTTCCAATATATTCCTATTTAACTATTTGGTAATATTGAGATGAGCAACTCTTTGCTCCAGTTCACCTTTTAGTTTTTCAACAGAGCCACGAAGGAGTAGAAGAGAGACACACTTGATTGGCGCGACAGTGAAGCTAATACTCGCACCAACGCGCCAAAACAAAGTATTGGCGAAAGTACAAACCATACCCGCACCATTTTTTGTGCGTTGTTTTCAAATAGTCGCCACTGTATACTATCGGGACCGCGCCAGTCTGCACACTACTACACCAAGGGCATTTTAAGACATTTGTTTAAGACAAAAGAAATCTTTTGTCTTAAAAAGTCACTTTTTATTTTAGTTATTTTATATTAAAATTTAATATCAATTGAATTGTCTTAAATATAAAATTTAAGACAAAAATAGAGACAAAAATAATTTGAGACAAAATTTTCTATTTAAGACAAAAACAATTTGAGACAAAAATATTTAAGACAAAAACAATTTGAGACAAAAAAATTTGAGACAAAAGTATTTAAGACAAAAGTATTTTAAGACAAAATTTTATATTTAAGACAAAACCAGTTTGAGACAAAAATATTTTAAGACAAAACTTTATATTTAAGACAAAAGCAGTTCGAGACAAATAAATTTTAAGACAAAAGCAATTTGAGACAAAAATATTTTAAGACAAAATTTTTGATTTAAGACAAAAGCACTTTGAGACAAAAAATATTTAAGACAAAACTTTATATTTAAGACAATAGTGACTTAAGACAATGAGAATTAAGACGAAACCCATTTAAGATAGTTAGCAATTAAGACAAAATCATTAGCATTGAGAAGTTTGCATTGAAATATCCATGAGTGGATAGTGGATAAAATTATATTTTTTATTTTTGAAAATCGATATTTAAACCACATGAAATTTAATCATTTCATATAATTTATTTCTTTTATATTATATTTTTCTTTTTTCATTAAACCACATTCTAAAAATTTAATAAATAAATAGATAAAAAAATATTATTTTTTGGTTGGCAACTCAAGGGGATTTGAACTTTGAATCTCATGTTTTAACCATAGCTGCTCCAACACTAATATTCTTGGGCATATTATGTTTTTTCCTGCTAACCGCTACAAATATATAGAACCTCTAAGAACTAGTAGGGTCCAAGGAAAAGAGCTACAAGTTCCCCAAATCCAATTTACATTTCATGGACAATCACATTTCCCCCAAATGTCCTCCACATATTTGCCTTGGTGTATTGGAGTTTGAAAAATACATAAGATGCCACAAGTAATCCTAATCATAACATTCAACTTTCCTAATGACTTAGGAGGCCTTACAAATAAAAAAACATCTTAACTTATAATGCCTAAAATTACTAAAATTTTCTATCCCAAATATGAAATTAGAAATTCTACAAAATTATAGGGCAACAAGGAAACCAACTTCCTCTTCCAAAAATCTCTAAGACCTTATGGAAGACAAATACAAATTTTGAAATAAATTGTTGAAATTATGCTCTTGCAACAATAGCTACTAATGTATCTTTGGAGGCCACCCCCTTTAACAATAGTAATACCAATGTCCTTTACCAACTAGAAGGAACTCCTTACATAATTCTCTCTTAGATCCCCTTAACCCATTGCAATGATTGTCTTTGATGCCTACCTAGTTGCAAGCACATTAAGAAGCAATGTAGCATATTGCTGGTTGAGGATTTCGATAAGTATGTGATTTTGTTGACATCTTGTGACTGTCCCATATGTGAATATATAAAATCTTGGATGCATGTTGCCCTGGCACTATAACATGACTTAGTATTGCCTATCATACCGTGTCACTCCCTTCTCGAGACACCTAAAACTTGCTAACACTCCCTGTCACACACTCTTATTCATTCATTTATGAATTTTCACCTAGTGCACCTCTGTTATGTTTTCATAGCACTCCCTAACACTCCTTAGCACACATTGGCACACCTAGGCACTTGGAACAACTTTTTATGCTTCCCTAGCACTCTAACGTGCCTTGGTACTTCCTAGAATACCGTGTCACTCCCTTATTAACACACCTGGAGCTAGCTTATACTTCATTTCCATGCATTTTAAACTAGTGCCCCCTTGTGTTTCCCTGGCACTTGGCCCTCACACTCCCTAGCATGTGTTCATGCCACACCCTGGCACCTGCAACATCTTGGCATGCCTATCATGCCTTGGAACTACCTAACATGTCTTAGTACTTCTAGGAATTCCCTGACACACCTTGGTATTCCTTAGCTTTCATGTCGTCATAGATAAGCTTGCTTTTTTTGTGACTTTGGGACCTAACCAAGTCATTGGAAAATCGATGTTGTGCCCAGCCCAAAGTTTCCCTTTGTCTGAAACTGCTTTGTCCAACCCTTTATGTAACTATAGGCTTACCTCCTACAAGTCTTATTCTGACCTTCCCCTAACACACTTTATCCTTGAGACACTTGGAATTCATTGACACTACTTGGCACACACTCTTATTCGTTCATTTCCATGCATTTTGACCTAGTTCTCCCTTGCAATGTCCCGGCACTCCCTGACAGTCCTCAAAATCCATTGACACTTTCTGGCATGTGTTAGCATGCCTTTTCATTCCTTGGCACGCATTGACACTCCTTAGTTATCATGCCCTCACAATTACCCTTACTTTTTTGGAACTTGGGAACCCAACCAAGTCTCGCCTTGAATATAACAACTTGACCAAGTTACGGTTACTACAACTAGATTGTGCCTTGTTCACCTAAGAAATGACTATAACCCCTCACCCATTTAACCCCCTAAACGCTAAACCCCTAATCCATTTAACCCCTAAACCCCTAACCCCTAACCCCTTAAACCCTAATTCCTGACCCCTAACCCATTTAACCCCCTAAACCCCTAAAACCCTAACCCATTTAACTCCCAAACCCTAACCCCTAACCCCTAAAATACTTAACTGATAAATCCCCTAGCCCCCTAAACCTCTAAACTCGTAACCCATTTAACCCCCTAAACATCTAACCCCTTAACCCCTAAAATCCTTAACTGCTAAATCCCCTAACCCCCTAAAACTCTAAACCCATAAACCCATTTAACCCCCTAAACCCTAAACGGCTAACCCTTAACCCCTAACCCCTTAAGCCTTAATTCCCAACCCCTAACCCATTTAACCCCCTAAACCCCTAAAACCCTAACCCATTTAACCCCTAAACCCTAAACCTCTAAACCCTTAAACCCCTAAACCACTAACACCTAAACCCCTAATCCCTTAACCCCTAAACCCCTAAACCGTTAATGCTTAACCATTAACCCATTAACCCCTCAACCCTAACCCCTAAAATCCTTAACTGCTAAATGAACTAAGCCCTAAGCCCCTAATCCCTAATCCCTTAACCACTAGCTCATTATTCACCTAACCCCTAACTGTGCGTAAATCCCCTAACACCTAAGCCCCCAATCCCTAATCCCTTAACCAATAACTCATTATTCCTCTAACCCCTAAATGCGCCTAAATCCCCTAACCCTAACCCCCCAATCCATAACCCCTTAACCACTAACTCATTATTCCCCTAACCCCAATCCCTAATCCCTTAAATACTAATTCATTATGCCCCTAACCCTTAAGCCCCCAATCCATAACCCCTTAACCACTAACGAGAATATACCACAGTGGGCATGCACAAGAAGAAGAACCAAAGAAATCAAATTCAATAAAGGAAG
This sequence comes from Pinus albicaulis, assembly GCA_034641835.2. Classification (NCBI taxonomy): domain Eukaryota; kingdom Viridiplantae; phylum Streptophyta; class Pinopsida; order Pinales; family Pinaceae; genus Pinus; species Pinus albicaulis. The sequence continues at coordinate 55,774 of JAXQQM020082020.1, read as the reverse complement.
CACAACCACCACTCCAAACTCACTTCTCTAAAACACATACAACTGCAATAAATCCTACTAAACCTTACAAATTTATCAAGCCCTAATTAACTTACTAACAAATTCAACAAGCCAACATGCTACAATTTGTCGAGTCACCCCCAAATCAATTAGTAATTATTGCATGAATGTACATTTGTTTGTAGTTTTATTTAAAAGGTTGAAATTCTCTCAAGAGCGTATAGAATATATCCAAAAGTTAAAAAAATGGAAATTTTGCTTACCTCCACAAGGTATCATCACACCCGGATAGGTGAAAACATACAAGTCTAAATCTTCTACCTCTAAGTCTCCATGGCACTTCAACATGTCAATAACATACTTGCAACAATGCTTAATGAGTTTTGTCTATGGGCTAAAGAGATGTACATCCATCCATCCAAAAATAAACATCTCAATCAATCCAACACCATAAATTGTGCTAAATAGTTCATCATATTATTTCAAAAATTACAATATTTTCTTATATTAGCTCACAAATTCCTTGAATATTTGAAATCCAAACTACCTTAGCACAATATACCAGAAAGATTTGTACTCTAAAAGACAAAAAAAGACAACAAACTAAAATAGGAACTTTAACTCTAATCCAAACACTTCATTCTTAGCAACATGATATCTAATGAAGATGATATGTGGAAAAAAAGGCTTCATATATTATCTATCACATGTTAAACCGAGTGAACAAACACATGCATAGAAAACATCAGAAATAGGGTTCATAGATCGACTTGTATTATATGGTTTCAAACCCTTCTTGTCTCCTTCAAGGGGGTTTCTAAAGGTCTTAAAAAATACTTCCTTTTGCTAACCAAATGGATTTTTTCTTTCACACATGTATGGAAACGTACTTTCCAAATCATATTGTAATAGATTCATAAGGTGATATTATTGGTATTAACTACACCTTATTTGGAGACATCATTTTTATTGTAGGGGTTGGTACCTTTCTATTGGATGTGGTTGGTGATGTGAAGACTACTCAACCTCTAGTAAAGATTCATACTAACTCTAACAAGCTTATGGATGCTTTTTTACAAAGGGAGACCCCTCTAAGCTTAACTCATTGGATTCTTTGTTTGTTCATGCGAATTATAGTTCTCAACTTTCCTTCTCCAAGGGGTTGAGACTATTTGCTTCATTTATTTTACATGGCCCGGTGAAAGAAGAATAATGGAGATTGTCTCCACATCTTCTCCATTTCGCTAAGTTGCAAAAGAAGAGTCAAATTCTATAGCCAATAGACTAATAGTCTCTTGATACACCTTTAGTGAGCTATGCATAGCTCTCACTTATCACTGTAGCTCAATGAAATGACATCTAATAGCTCTAAGACACCATTATAAATGGAGTAGTTGTGAATTTGTTGTTAAATGATCGCCTCCAAATGTTCAATTCTCATGAATTTTGGGGGAGGGGGGTATTTTTGTGTATTGAGCGGGGCAAGGGGACATAAGGGTAGCATGGATGGGTAGAAGTGAGAGGTTCGACAATGGTTTACTGAGATCTATAATCCTAACATTAGAGAATGAGAAGGAGCCTTAGGGCCTTATGGCATAGGGGCTAGGGGACCTATAGGTAAGGCAATGAGAGAAATTGATAGGGGAACCCCCAATAGTTGTGACAAGGGGTTAGGGGCCACATTATCACAACCCATACGCACTTAACCCATAACCACTAAAGTCCCTATCCCTTTAACCCCAAAGCCACAATCCCTTAATCCCTACACCCATAACTCATAACAAATTAACCCCTTGATCTCTTAAACCAAAAGCCATTAACCCCTTAACCCCTAACCACTAACTTAGAATCCTTGAACCCCATAAACCCTAATCCCATATCCTCTTAGACCTTGACCCTTAACCCATAACCCCTAACCCCTAAACTCATTAACGCCTAACACCTTAACCTTCTGACACCTAGATAACATAACCCTTGGGCACTTAACCCCTAAATCCCCTTACATGTAAGCCCTTGATGGTTAATATTAACCCCTAAATCCCTTAACCACTAAGCCATTAACCTCTAACCCTTAAAACCCCTAACCTCAACCCCCTAACCTCTAAATCCCGTAAACCCTAACCCTTTACCCTTTACCCTTTACCCTTAACCCCTTGCTCCTAAACCCTTAAACCCATTAACTCCTAGAACCCATTATCCTTTATCCCAAACCATAGGTGCTCCAACGCTAGTATTCTTGGGCATATTATGCTTTTTCCTTCTAACCTCTCCAAATACAACCTCTAAGAACTAGTAGGGTCCAAGGAAAAGAGCTACAAGTTCCCCAAATCCGATCTACATTTGATGGACAATCACATTTCCCCCAAATGTCCTCCACATATTTTCCTTGGTGTATTGGAGTTTGAAAAATACATAGGATGCCACAAGTAATCCTAATCATAAGACTCAACTTTCCTAATGACTAGGAGGCCTTAAAAATAAAAATAAAAACATCTTAACTTATGCCTAAAATTACTAAAATTTCCTATCCCAAATATGAAATTAGAAATTATACAAAATTATAGGGCAACAAGGAAACCAACTTCCTCTTCTATAAATCTCTAAGACCTTATGGAGGACAAATACAAATTTTGAAATAAATTGTTGAAATTGTGCTCTTGCATCAGTAGCTACCAATGTATCCTTGTAGGCCACCCCCTTTAACAATAGTAATACCAATGGCCTTTACCTAGAAGGAGCTCCTTACATAATTCTCTCTTAGATCCCCTTAACCCATTGTAATGATTGTCATTGATGCCTACCTAGTTGAAAGCACATTAAGAAGCAATGTAGCATATTCCTGGTTGAGGATTTCGATAAGTATGTGACTTTGTTGACATCTTGTGACTGTCCCATATGTGAATATATAAAATCATTTTTTTTGTACCAGTTTAAGGATTGATACCATCAAGTGTGTGCGTTAACATGGATGGAACACTAACTGCATGTTGTATATATTGTAATGTAAATGAATAATCTCTTCTGGAAAAGGCTCCACTCATAATGCCATTTCGCAAATGCTTGCACTCAGTAATCGTGGTCAGATTTTAAGATGCCATGTTCTCGTAAGGGTAAACCTACCTATCCATCTCTTTAAACGCACACATCACACATGTTGGCTTGATCTTGTGCTTGTTGTGAGGAAAATTTTGTTGTAGTGGAACCCCCAAATCAGATTTATTTGGGTTGACGCTGATTTGAACGGTAGATTTACAAAGGTTCTACACAGTACATATAAAAAAAATATTTCGGGTTCGCTATAAATTTCCTGAGAGAAACTCCCCAACACAACAAGTAGAATACTTTTTGCAGTCAAAGAGATTAACTGTTGCTAGTCCTTTTTCAGAACTAGTACAAACTATAGACAATCCAAAATGCCTCATTTTTGGGCTATCAATACAGTATCCATTTAAATAGACACAAGCATAGGTTAATAATAGATAACTAACACAATCTCAATGAAATACTGTGAGTATAGAGAGCCACAATTATATATCTGATCTAGTCGAAAATGGATTGATATCTTCCTCAATGTGGACTGCCAGCTTGTTTTCCACTTCTTCAATCAGGTCATGGTTGTCTTGGATGCCCTTGTGATAGTATGAAACTACCAAATAAAATGCCATCAGCTTTATCCTAGTGACCTCCATTTCTTTGTTCAGTTCTTTCAGGCCCTTCTTGTTTCTGATTTCTCTCTTCCAATTTATAAACACATACAAAAAGGCATTGACAGACCTCTTGCTTTAATGCAATGGCCAGAACATAAATAATTCTCCATGGACAAAAATTCTCGAGGTCCTGCAATTGCTACAATGTAAATACTTCCCTAATGGCTACAATGTAAATGCTCCCTTGTGTTTCCCTAACAATCCCTAACACTTCCTAGCACATGTTGGCACACCCTGGCACCTGGCACATCTTGGATGCATATCGCCCTGACACTATAACATGACTTAGTATTGACTATCATACCGTGTCACTCCCTCCTCGAGACACCTAGTGTAGAAATTATATAACTAATGTGTTATATATCATAGATTCTCCCGATCTCACACTATTTAAATTTATGCAAAATACAGAATCATTCCACCATTGATCATTTGTGGAAATTCAAAACTAGATCGCAATGCATACACATGAAGCAATAAAAATCAACACACATAACACAATTGTTTAACGGAAAAGCCTGAAGCTGAAAACCCCAACTATCTGTATAATATATTTCATAGAGATCATGTAACAATCCTCATACAAAGCTTAACATATCAAGCTCTCAGTACAATACAATCGCTACACACTATCATGAAGAAAATTACAAATCTATGCACCGATTTCTTACCTCCTGATAGCCGGCCTCTACTGCGCAATCCTTGCTGAAGAATAGCTCTGAATGACTTCAAATTACCCTTGCCTTGACTGCGCAATCCTGATTGGCATCTCCAATGGATGTGTGATGCATTAGATGCATCAACATAGTCACAATTGATAGTCACACTGCCCTTTCACCTATCTCTCCACTGGAACTCCCATGCAAGTAGTTAACTGTTGTTTTTGTTCAATTGATTAATGAGTTATTATTTGTGAATTAATTTAACTAATTAATTCACTCCACTCCCACTAATGTATCAATCAATTAGAAATAGACACAATTAGTTCAATTGAGTTTAACTCCAAGGATGTAGTTAAACTAAAACAAACTCCATCATAACTCTGCCACTTGAGTCCTCCATGCATGAACACCAGTAAACCCTAGGAATTGTGTAATTCCTTCAGCTAGCTGATCTACCACACCTGTTACATGAAATTAAGCGCTCCAAGAGAATAAGTTGTTATTTTGGGTCTAATTATTATTAAGAGCTAATAATAATCGACACTTCTATTTTTAGATCAGCGATCTATAAATAGACTTCGCCCAATATGTCTAAAAATAGAAATCCATCTATTTTTCCAACTTGACCAACCATCCACAAATAGCATCCTGCAACTTTTGAAATATGGTCTCCATGTCTAAAAATACACATAGTCTAAAAATAGACTTGCGGAAAAATACCTTGCAGGCCCACTTAGTGAAGGAAACTCTTTTCACTAAGCTCATCATCTTGTTGAATCTCAACACCTAGAACTCGCTAACACTCCCTATCACACACTCTTATTCATTTATTTATTAATTTTGACCTAGTGCTATGTTATGTTTTCCGACACTCCCTAACACTCCTTAGCATGCATTGGCACACCTTGGCACTTGGAACATCTTTGTATGCTTCCCTAGCACTCCAACATGCCTTGGCAGTTCCTAGAATATTGTGTCATTCTCTTCTTAGCACACCTGGAACTGGCTGATACTTCATTTCCATGAATTTTAAACTAGTGCTCCCTTGTGTTTCCTTGACACTTGGCCCTCACACTCCCTAGCATGTATTCATGCCACACCCTGGCACCTGCCACATCTTGGCATGCCTATCATGCCTTGGAATTGCCTAACATGTCTTAGTACTTCTAGGAATTCCCTGACACACCTCGGTATTCCTTAGCTTTCATGCCGTCATAGATAACCTTACTTTTTTTGCGACTTGGGAACCCACCAAGTCATTGGAAAATAAATGTTGTGCCTAACCCAAAGTTTCCCTTTGTCTGAAACTACTTTGTGCAACCCTTTATGTAACCATAGGATTACCTCCTACAAGTCTTATTCTGACCTTCCCCTAACACACTTTATCCTTGAGACACTTGGATTTCGTTGACACTACTTGGCACACACTCTTATTTGTTCATTTCCATGCATTTTGACCTATTTCTCCCTTGCAATGTCCTGGCACTCCCTAACACTCCTCAACATCCATTGACACTTTCTAGCATGTGTTAGCATGCCTTTTCATTCCTTGACACACACTGACACTCCTTAGTTCTCATGCCCTCACAATTACCCTTATTTTTTTGGAACTTGGGAACCCAACCAAGTCTTGCCTTGACTATAACAACTTGACCAAGTTATGGTTACTACAACTAGATTATGCCTTGTTCACCTAATAAATGGCTATAACCCTCACCCATTTAACCCCCTAAACCCTAAACCCCTAACCCATTTAACCCCCTAAACCCTAAACCTCTAAACTCTTAACCCCTAACCCCTTAAACCCTAATTCCCGACCCTAACCCATTTAACCCCCTAAACCCCTAAAAACCTTACTCATTTAACCCCCAAACCTTAACTCCCAAAACCTAACCCCTAATCCCTTTAACCCCTAACCGCTAAAATCCTTAACTGCTAAATCCCCTAACCCCCTAAACCTCTAAACCCCTAACCCATTTAACCCCCTAAACATCTAACCCCTTAACCCCTTAACCCCTAACCCCTAAAATCTTTAACTGCTAAATCCCCTAACCCCTTAAACCTCTAAACCCCTAAACCCATTTAACCCCATAAACCCTAAATGTCTAACCCTTAACCCCTTAAGCCCTAATTCCCAACCCCTAACCCATTTAACCCCCTAAACCCCTAAAACCCTAACCCATTTAACCCCCAAAACCCTAAACCTCTAAACCCTTAAACCCCTAAACCACTAACACCTAAATCCCTAACCCCTTAACCCCTCAACCCCTAAATTGTTAACGCTTAACCATTAACCCATTAACCCCTCACCCCTAACCCCTAAAATCCTTAACTTCTAAATCCCCTAAGTCCCTAATCCCTAATCCCTTAACCACTAGCTCATTATTCACCTAACCCCTAACTGCGCCTAAATCCCCTAACCTCTAAGCCCCCAATCCCTAATCCTTTAACCACTAACTCATTATTCCCCTAACCCCTAAATGTGCCTAAATCCCCTAACCCCTAACCCCCCAATCCATAACCCCTTAACCACTAACTCATTATTCCCCTAACCCGAATCCCTAATCCCTTAAATACTAACTCATTATGCCCCTAACCCCTAAATGCGCCTAAATCCCCTAACCCTTAAGCCCTCAATCCCTAACCCCTTAACCACTAACACATTATTCCCCTAAACCCTAAACCTCTAACCCCTAAGCCCCTATTCCCCTAACCCCTTATTATGCCAGGCTCGTGGTGCTTTCTTGAGGCCATACAAGGATTTTACCGCTTGCATGCTTTATGTTCCTAACCCTTCACAAAAAATCCTTCTGTTTGGGACACTAAAACATTCTCTTTCATATCTCCATTCAAGAAAGCAGTTTTTACATCCATTTGATGGAATTTCCAACTTTTTGAGTTTCTAGGGCAAAGAATGTCCATATGGTATCGCATTTTGCTATGGGGGGAAAAGTATTCTCATAATAGACCCCTTACTTTTGTGTAAAACCTTTTGCCACAAGCCTATATTTATTATTTTCAAGTGAGCCATCTGCTTTATACTTGTTTTTGAAAAAATTTAGCGCTTAGTTTAGCAAGGGTCCTAGGAGGGGTTCCAAAGGGACTACCACTAGATCAAGTGGAAACAATGGGATAAGGACCCATTGTCACCTCATTCAATTTCCCCTGCTCTTTATGAACTTTCACTGATGGGAGGAGTCTCGGTATAAAGATATTACTAGAATGATGAGACCAATAATGATGCACAATGTGATTTCCAACGCCCATTCAAAGAAGAGGACTAAATAATAGGTTCCCTACTTTAGAAGCAAAAGAAGGACTCTCCAAGAAAGGCTTGAGGGAAAGATGACCTCGGGTTTAGGAATATTAAAAAATGATGAATGCCTAAGATCAAAACTTCCAAAATCCCTCTCTTGTGATTGACATGTTTATACTAGGCTTCAAAGTGAGGCAAGTAAAAATTCAATTAAAGTATGAGCTTTGGGAGAATCTAGGGTGACTTTCCATGAATTGTTTTTTGAGAGAAATACTATAAGAGACTAAGGTTTGGGAGATATATCGTGGTAATGGCTCATCCAATGATCATTTATAGTTAGGATAATAGGTTTTAAATGATGAACTACAAAGTGCAAACCTTCAAGAAATCCTCAAGTCAAAGGAGCAACAAGGGTTCCCTCTTGGTGTGATAGTTAGGGCATCAATTTATTTGAAATTCCACCATCGTATTTTGTTCAAAATTGGAGGATGCCTAGAGCTCTAATTACACCATCCCCTAACCCCCTAAACCTCTAAACGCCTAACCCATTTAACCCCCTAAACCTATAACCCCTTAACCTCTACCCCTCTAACCCCCCTTCAACCCACTAACAATATGTGGATGACACTCTTCTTATGGGCTCTCCCTCAGTCAAAGAATCCCTTTCCTGGAAAAACAAAGAAAACACTGAATGGAGGGAATGACTCGAGGCCCCGGAATGGGTCCAACAAAATCACTCTTAGGATTGGACTAACCTAGCTGATGAGCTAAGGAAAAGGAAGATTCAAAGGGACGATCAGCCGGGCAAGCTAAGATGGGGCTCTAATGCGGCTGGCCACTTCAACATAAAAGAATCCTACGACCTCTTATCTAACTCCGCTCACATCCCCACTCAGGATATATGGTGTGTCCATCCCTTCACGTCGCCGAACTTTTGCACGTTCCCGAACCTGGACAATCAATGAACTCACGCAGCCATATCGGGTGACATATTTTGGATGATTTACCAGTCAACTAATTTTAAGATGTATAAAAATATAGGTGAAAAAAAATATGAAACATTTTATAAAACTTCAAATAAAAATATCGATTGATTAGAACTTCTAGGATGAGGCTAAGGAATGCTGCATAATAAAGACTCTAAGAACACATTGGTTGCCCGAATATATGGTAGTTGTTCTATTCCTTTATTTTTTAAGCATCCTGCAAAGAAAAAGGTTACGAGGAATTATGAGGTGATGTGGATAAATGTGATATATTTATATAACTTAAAGGTATTAATTTATAATAAGTATTAAATCACTCAAATTTGTATTTATTTTATTTTATTATATGTTTTATAGTGATAAAATAAAATAAAAATTTATAAAAAATAAATGAATTATATTTTTAATTAAAATTATTAGCATTAGTAAAGGCTCCTTCTAGGTCTCTAGATTGATCTACCTCTTCAGTGATTGAGAGGTTCCATTGAGCTCGCGGGCTCTAGATGAGAGATTTGTGTAGTGGTCTGACTTGTCCGAGGTCGATTCCTTGAAATTCTCTCTTGCAACCGAGCTCTTCCATCAAGGTCCAGACATGCCAAGGAAGAATCATTTGTTTGTGCGCAAGCTTTGAAACATTATGGAGGCAATTAACTAAGGATGTGATTATGTGAGCAAGGTGCAGATCAATAACTTGTTGTTCGAAATGGTTATTGGTCTACATCGGTTTCCTTGCCTTTCACGGGAGAATTTTTTTTCTTTATTTCTCTCTGGTGCTCTTCATTTGGCCTTTGTTAGTCATTGGTATTATCTCGTGGCGATTGGTAGTCAACCACTCATTATTTTGGCAAGAAATGGGCAATTTGAAATTGAACTAGTTAGTGATAGACTATGCAATTGGAAGGACCCAATGATGGACAATACCAGTTGTGAAGGTGGAGTAGTGGGATCCTCAAAGTTCCCCCTTGACCTACACCTTCCTATAGTATAAAATCTCACTCAATACAAACAACAACAATAAATATATATGGTTACTAAAGGAAAACAATAAGTTATTACAAAGGGGGCACCATAGTGAACTATTTCTAGTAGGTTAGAACTTCATAATAAGAAAAAAATAGATATCATGGAGTAGTGCCACAATGTTGTGCTGACTTGTTGCTCATACATTTAATGCACTGTTCTGAGTATTACATGCTAAAATAACACATATTTTAGAAGACATGTGCCTCACTAAAGATACTTTAAACACAATTGTCAATTAAAGGGAAAACATTAGCTACAAAGAGTTTTGAGGAGATGTGTGCTTTCAACAAACCTCGTTTTGAAAGAGAGAAAATTCACTAGAGAGAAATTGTGACATCCAAAATGATCTAGCACATAAGCCTTTAACCCACAATTTGATCCTCTTCTATTTCATCAATTACATTCTCTATCTTCATATTCTGTTTTATAAAGGAGAGGTGAAAGTCCTCATTCTAGAGGGTGGCTTTACTACATAGGTGTCAAGAGCTTCTCATCATCTGCCCTCATCCATTTCATACTTGAGAGCACTCTCACTACATGCACTTGATAGGGTAGCCCATGGCATAGTGTCTCTATGATTTACTTTCAGACACTTCATTCACATATCAAATGAATTATAATATACTTATTTTATAGCTCTCTGAGTTTATGTGTTTGTTTTGTATATGTTATCACGCTGCAAGGATTATGTTGTCATTGCAATGCACTTATTTTAATGTTACTTTCATATTGGATGGATATTCTTTTCCACTTTTCCATCTAATCATAGGAATTTTAATTAGAAAATTCATCACTACCATTGTATATTGGATTATTTTAGACTTACATCGACACAAATATCTTAAAATAATCTCTATGAATACAAATAAATAGTAATAATCCTCATTAATTAATAAAATTACTTAACTATTAATAAAAACACTAAAAGATGAAACAATAACAACAATTATATCACTAACGTTTAAAGATACTTTGAAATATTTTTTTAAGCCAAACTAATATTTTGTTTTAAAATCCTAAATTATTATTTGAATTATTTTAATTTAAAAATTAAAACTTTTTAATGGTTTTAAATTAGAAATTAACACACAATTCATTCAGAAATTAACACAATTCATTAAAAAAGGCGGCAAAATTCTGAAAAATAAAGAAAAATAAACAAATTCATTCGTTTCAGTTATTGCCGCCCAGTTTTAATCCAACATAAAAAAGGTCACATGTATAACACTCCCATGAGACCGTAAGTCATCTGGATGAAGGCGGTAGAGAGCACTCCGGCCCATCGCATGTTCATTTTTCCCCCGAGCTGGTTTGAAACATTTTTTTTAACCTTTACTGTTTTAACCAATTCCTCGCTTTACCCTCAATCCTTTCGCTTTCTCTGCAACAAATATTTTCCCAGCGAACAGAAGCCTTCGGGGGCAAAAGTCCATATTCATTGAGTATATCATCTCTCTGTGTTGAATGTAATGGCCATGAAGCAGGTGAGCTGTGGATGCATATCGGACGAGGCCCTGGAGTGCGTTATGGGCCACCTGGAGGATCCGAGATACCGTGGCTCGGTCTCTCTGGTACGCAAGAAGTGGTACGACATGGATGCCTTCACAAGAAAGCATGTGACCGTGGCTTTTTTCTACTCGATACACGCCAGCGACCTCACCCGTAGGTTTACCAGCCCGGAGTCCCTTACGGTGAAGGGGAAACCGAGGACGGCCATGTATAATCTGCTCCCTGACGATTGGGGGGGTTATGCCAAGCCCTGGATAGACCAGATCTCTTTCACCTGTCTCTGCCTGAGGGCGCTCCATCTGTGCAGAATGATTGTTACCGATGATGATCTCGCCACTCTCATCAGGGGCCGAGGTCACATGTTGCAGGAGCTCAAACTCGAGAAGTGCTCTGGGTTCTCTACGAGGGGGCTTGAGGAAGTGGCTCACGGTTGCAGGTATGTGGGTGCTGAATTTTTGGGTTTCGAGGCTCAGGCTTGAATGCAATTATATGTCAGGGATTTTCAATTATTGCAATTGACCTGCTCTGGATTTTGGTTATAAGTGATCTGGACACTTTCCCAGTCACTTTCCCTTGGTGAACAACAGAAGTCCATTAGTTGGGCTCTACTGGCCAGATGTTTAGTTGGTTAAGCTAGAGAATATATATAAATCTGAAGCCCAATATGTTAGTCCTGCAACAGTTGACAGCAATGCTAAGCTAAGCTTTTCATTGTTTACAAGGGTTTCGGTGAAGAGGAGTACATATATCTGAAGCCCAATAAGTTTGTGCTGCAACAATTGACCTGCTACTAGTTTTAAGTTTTTCAGCAGTTTGCTTTAATTGTATGCATCTAAATTGGGTATCTAGATTTAGAAAACTAATCGATTCGCTGATTACATGGGTTTTACTGAAGAGGATTATATATATCTGAAACCCACTAATTTTGTGCTGCAACAGTTGACCTACAAATCTTTTAAGCTAAGCTATTGGTTTGTTAGATCGGTATAACGAAAGAGGAGTATGTATATCTGAAGCCCAATAAGTTTGTGTTGCAACAGTTGACCTGCTACTAGTTATAACCTATTTAGTAGCTTGCTTTAATCGCATCTTAATTGAGTATTCAGATCTACAGAACTAAGCTATTCGCTGTTTACATGGGTTTGATTGAAGAGGAGCATATGCCTCTCAAGCTTAATAATTTTGTGCTATGATATTTGACCTGCAATAACTTTGTGCTGCAACAGTTGACCTGCAAAGCTAAGCTAAGCTATTCGTTGGTTACAAACTTACATGGGTTTGGCCGGAGAGGAGTACATGTCTCTGAAGCCAAATAAGTTTGTTCTGCAATAGTTAACCTACTACCATCTATAAGCTATTTAGCTACTGGCTTTACATATAGGCAACTAAATTGGGTAGGTAGATTTAAAAAACTAAGCTATTCGTTGATTATACAGCTGAAGAGGAGAAGATGACTGTGAAGCCCTGTAACTTGGTGCAATGGTTGACCGGCAAAGCTAAGCTATAATTTATTCGTTGGTTACATGGGTTTGGCTGAAGAGGAGTGTATACCTTTGAACCCCAATAAGTTTGTGTTGCCACAATTGACCTTCTACTACCTAAGCCATTCAAGAGCTTGCTTTAGTTGTAGGCATATAAATTGGGTATTTAGATTGGCAAACCAAATCCCTCTCATCTTTCCTTCTAAGTTCTCACAGTATCAATGTAATTTTAATATGTAAAATCCCCATAGTAAGCAATGGAGTGCTTACTGCGGTACCAAAACCCAGTTTCAATACTCCAGTGAGATGAATAGAAAAAACCTATGAGTTGGGCTCTACGGGCCACATGTTTGTCAGAGAGTATATATGTCTGAAGCTCAATAAGTTTGTGCAACATTTGAAATGCAAAGCTAAGCTAAGTTATTTGTTGGTTGCAGGGATTTGGTTAACCGTTAAAGAGGAGTACATATATGTAAATCTAAATTAACATGAATATATGACATTTGATTCTTTTAGATGCTTAATAAATATAAAATTAACATGAATATATGCTAATAGATCTAAAATTAATATTAATATATAATAATGAATTTAAAATTATTAATATATGAAGAGATATCAACTCATAATTATCGATCAAACTGGAAATTTTTAATAAAAAACATTGACTGAAAGATACCACTAATCCACAATACGTTGATCTGTTACTTGTTTTATATCTTAAAATTTTTATTACTGGTATAACATACCCACTAATCCACAATATGCTGATTAGTTTCTTGTTTTATCTCGTACAAAATTTATTACTGGTATAACTTATGAGTTTATCCGCCCGGTTTATAGTTATAAATTTAACAAAGTTCCGAATATGGAGTCTTAATTGAAACTAACTTAATCATTGCTCTAGCTGCAAATAATGAACAGTTAAAACTTGAGTTCCAGCAGTATGAGTTAAAATAAGATAATTTTATTAATGTATAACCGATGATTATGAAAGTAAGTCAATGAAACTAGAAAGTATGGCCAAAAGCATAAATTACAATGTAGGAGTGCAAAAGCAACTCCTATACTGATGCTAAAATCAGAAAATCTAACCAGATAACTACTGGCTAAACATTTAGCTAACAAGGCTAATAAGGCATAATAAATAAAGTGTGGGCACACAACATCATGCAAAGATACTTGAGTATTATAAGGAGAAGGCAGTGAATGTTGAAGCTGATTGAGAGGAGATGATATCAAGAAGTTCCAGAGCCAGCAGCCAAGGACAAGTGCAGAGACCTAATCTTCCCTTTATATTCATCAATAAGGGGCATGAGTGCCATAAAGGGACCTGCATGCAAATTTGTATGAACTACTTTCTCTTTTAATTCTAGGGCCCAGAATATAGTACTTGATCTAAACATAAAATACAACTCAAAGTGACTGACTAGAATATGCAAAATGGAAAGCCTAGAAGGGTATCTCTAAGATAAGGAATTGATCAACTATGCACAGGATCATAAATAGTATACTTTTCAAATTTGCAAATAGCTTTGAAACTATGATGTATTTTAAATGTTTACAATTGTGAACCACTTAAGTATTACTTTCACTAGACTAAACAATGACCAAGAAGGAGTCCTTTGAAGTCATTTGCCTTGAAATTTCACTTGACTGCATGCTTTGAGAATTTGTAGAGTATTTTCCTGTTCTTTCTTATCAAAGTTCTCAAATGAAATTTTAATCAACATTGTATTTTATTTGTAGGTCTCTTAAAACCTTAATGTTGGATGAGAGTCAAATTGAAGAGGAAAGCGGGGACTGGCTACATGAGCTTACTCTTAACAATTCTTCTTTGGAAGTGTTGAACTTCTACATGACAACATTAGAAATGATCAATACCAGTGATATTGAGATAATAGTAACAAACTTCCCCTCATTAACATCCTTAAAGGTTGGAGATTGTGACATACTGGAGATGAGAGGTGTTCTGAAAAAGGCTACTTCATTGGAGGAGTTTGGTGGTGGGACATTTAACACCAGTGAACATCATGCGACAGATACCAATATGTCCTAGATGATTACATTTCCTCCAAAGTTGACATCATTGCTAGGACTAAACTTCATGATGGAGGCTGAGATGCCTGCTATATTCCCAAGAGCTTCTGCCCTTAAGAGATTGGATCTGCAGTACACATTTTTGAGCACAGAAAATCACTGTCAGTTGGCAGGGCTCTGCCCTAATCTTGAAGTTCTTGAGGCAAGATCCTAACCCATTGCTTATGTTTTTTTTCCTTTTCCTTTTATTAATTTTAATAGTACATATCATTTACAGAACAACTACTTGCACACTCTCATAAACACAGATCTTCCTCCATAGCCCTTCATTAGAAATAACTAATAAGCATTGGAATGTTGGGAATGTTTTAGTTGTCCGATATAGTATGGGAATGCCTTAGATGTAGGGGTGCTCTATGTCCATTTATATACTTTCTCTCTATTTTATTTCCTCATTGACTACGTCAAGGCGATTAAAATGAGAACTTAACGTTTGAGTGGCAACATATTTTTTGATGATCTAGAATGATAAATAAAACTATGTTTTCAGTATACTTGTATGAGTACTTTGACTCAGTAGAGGCCCTTTTGCCAAACTGATTTTAAATTCTTATAGCTTTTATACAAACTTTGAACTTTAGTGGTTCCTGTATTTTGCAGTATCTACTGTATTTACTATTTTGTAGTGTGGAAATTCCTTTTAACATTACAGTCCTCTCATTGACCTTAGAAAAATTATTGGAATAGAAAAACGTCAATTTTTTGAACAGATCTGCTATTCAGATCTGCTATTTACATGTAGAGCATTAATAGGGGAGATACATTTATGTATATTTCTATTGTTTGGACTGAAAATAGCTTTTTTTCCATGAAACAAGAAAAAGTAGTGTTGATGTAAAGCACATGTATACAATAATCCCGATCGTCAGCTCTATAAAAGAAAAGGATGGGCCGAGACAACTATACCATACACCAAAGGCATATTATCAATTATGTCCTCTGGGCTGTTACAAAACCGTAAAACAAGTCCATATTTTTAATGGTGTTATTGTCCATTCCAGAGTATACGGGCATCATTGATTACTTCATTGGTGTTATTGTCCATTGCTTATTCTGAAGCTCAATAAGTTTGTGCAACATTTGAACTGCAAAGCTAAGCTAAGTTATTTGTTGGTTACAGGGATTTGGTTAACCGTTAAAGAGGAGTACATATATGTGAATCTAAAATTAACATGAATATATGACATTTGATTCTTTTAGATGCTTAATAAATCTAAAATTAACATGAATCTATGCTAATAGAACTAAAATTAATATTAATCTATACTAATGAATTTAAAATTATTAATATATAAAGAGATATCAACTCATAATTATCCATCAAACTGGAAATTTTTAATAAAAAAAATTGACTGAAAGATACCACTGATCCACAATATGCTGATCTGTTACTTGTTTTATCTCTTAAAATTTTTATTACTGGTATAACATACCCACTGATCCACAATATGCTGATTAGTTTCTTGTTTTATCTCGTACAAAATTTATTACTGGTATAACTTGTGAGTTTATCCGCCTGGTTTACAGTTATAAATTTAACAAAGTTCCGAATATGGAGTCTTAATCGAAACTAACTTAATCATTGCTCTAGCTGTAACTAATGAACAGTTAAAACTTGAGTTCCAGCAGTATGAGTTAAAATAAGATAATTTTATTAATGTATAACCGATGATTATAAAAGTAAGTCAATGAAACTAGAAAGTACGGCCAGAAGCATAAATTACAATGTAGGAGTGCAAAAGCAACTCCTATACTGATGTTAAAATCAGAAAATCTAACCAGATAACTACCGGCTAAACATTTAGCTAACAAGGCTAATAAGGCATAATAAATAAAGTGTGGGCACACAACATGATGCAAAGATACTTGAGTACTATAAGGAGAAGGCAGTGAATGCTAAAGCTGATTGAGAGGAGCTGATGTCAAGAAGTGCCAGAGCCAGCAGCCAAGGACAAGTGCAGAGACCTAATCTTCCCCTTATCTTCATCAATAAGGGGCATGAGTGCCATAAAGGGACCTGCATGCAAATTTTTACCAACTACTTTCTCTTTTAATGCCAGGGCCCAGAATATAGTACTTGATCTAAACATAAAATACAGCTCAAAGTGACTAACTGGAATATGCAAAATGGAAAGCCTAGAAGGGTATCTCTAAGATAAGGAATTGATCAACTATGCACAGGATCATAAATAGTATACTTTTCAAATTTGCAAATAGCTTTGAAACTATGATGTGTATTAAATGTTTACAATTGTGAACCACTTAAGTATTACTTTCACTAGACTAAACAACGACCAAGAAGGAGCCCTTTAAAGTCATTTGCCTTGAAATTTCACTTGACTGCATGCTTTGAGAATTTGTAGAGTATTTTCCTGTTCTTTCTTATCAAAGTTCTCAAATGAAATTTTAATCAACACTGTATTTTATTTGTCGGTCTCTTAAGACCTTAATGCTGGACGAGAGTCAAATTGCAGAGGAAAGCGGGGACTAGCTACATGAGCTTGCTCTTAACAATTCTTCTTTGGAAGTGTTGAACTTCTACATGACAACATCAGAAATGATCAATACCAGTGATCTTGAGCTATAGTAACAAACTGTCCCTCATTAACATCCTTAAAGGTTGGAGACTGTGATATACTGGAGATGAGAGGTGTTCTGAAAAAGGCTACTTCATTGGAGGAGTTTGGTGGTGGGACATTTAACACCAGTGAACAGCATGCGACAGATACCAATATGTCCCAGATGATTAAATTTCCTCCAAAGTTGACATCATTGCTAGGACTAAACTTCATGATGGACATTGGATGCTGAGATGCCTGCTATATTCCCAAGAGCTTCTGCCCTTAAGAGATTGGATCTGCAGTACACATTTTTTAGCACAGAAAATCACTGTCAGTTGGCAGGGTTCTGCCCTAATCTTGAAGTTCTTGAGGCAAGATCCTAACCCATTGCTTATGTTTTTTTTCCTTCTCTTTTTATTAATGTTAATAGTACATCTCCTTTACAGAACAACTACTTGCACACTCTCATAAACACATATCTTCCTCCATAGCCCTTCATTAGAAATAACTATTAAGCATCGGAATGTTGGGAATGTTTTAGTCATCCGATATAGTATGGAAATGCCTTAGATGCAGGGGTGCTCTATGTCCATTTATATACTTTCTCTCTATTTTATTTCCTCATTGACTACGTCAAGGTGATTAAAATGAGAACTTAACGTTTGAGTGGCAACATATTTTTTGATGATCTAGAATGATAAATAAAACTATGTTTTCAGTATACTTGTATGATTATTTTGACTCAGTAGAGCCCCATCTACCAAACTGATTTTAAATTCTTATAGCTTTTATACAAACTCTGAACTTTAGTGGTTCCTGTATTTTGCAGTATCTACTGTATTTACTATTTTGTAGTGTGGAAATTCCTTTTAACATTACAGTCCTCTCATTGACCTTAGAAAAATTATTGGAATAGAAAAAAGTCAATTTTTTGAACAGATCTGCTATTTACATGTAGAGCATTAATAGGGTAGATACATTTCTGTATATTTCTATTGTTTGGACTGAAAATAGCTTTTTTTCCATCAAACAAGAAAAAGTAGTGTTGATGTAAAGCACATGTATACAAGAATCTCGATCGTCAGCTCTATAAAAGAAAAGGATGGGCCGAGACAACTATACCATACACCAAAGGCATATTATCAATGTCCTCTGGGCTGTTACAAAACCGAAAAACAAGTCCATCTTTCTAATGGTGTTATTGTCCATTCCAGAGTATACTGGCATCATTGATTACTTCATTGGTGTTATTGTCCATTGCTTAGTCTGAAGCTCAATAAGTTTGTGCAACATTTGAACTGCAAAGCTAAGCTAAGTTAGTTGTTGGTTACAGGGATTTGGTTAACCGTTAAAGAGGAGTACATATATGTAAATCTAAAATTAACATGAATATATGACATTTGATTCTTTTAGATGCTTAATAAATCTAAAATTAACATGAATCTATGCTAATAGAACTAAAATTAATATTAATCTATACTAATGAATTTAAAATTATTAATATATGAAGAGATATCAACTCATAATTGTCCATCAAACTGGAAATTTTTAATAAAAAACATTGACTGAAAGATACCACTGATCCACAATATGCTGATCTGTTACTTGTTTTATCTCTTAAAATTTTTATTACTGGTATAACATACCCACTGATCCACAATATGCTGATTAGTTTCTTGTTTTATCTCGTACAAAATTTATTACTGGTATAACTTGTGAGTTTATCTGCCTGGTTTACAGTTATAAATTTAACAAAGTTCCAAATATGGAGTCTTAATCGAAACTAACTTAATCATTGCTCTAGCTGCAACTAATGAATAGTTAAAACTTGAGTTCCAGCAGTATCAGTTAAAATAAGATAATTTTATTAATGTATAACCGATGATTATAAAAGTAAGTCAATGAAACTAGAAAGTACGGCCAGAAGCATAAATTACAATGTAGGAGTGCAAAAGCAACTCCTATACTGATGTTAAAATTAGAAAATCTAACCAGATAACTACCGGCTAAACATTTAGCTAACAAGGCTAATAAAGCATAATAAATAAAGTGTGGGCACACAACATGATGCAAAGATACTTGAGTACTATAAGGAGAAGGCAGTGAATGCTGAAGCTGATTGAGAGGAGCTGATGTCAAGAAGTGCCAGAGCCAGCAGCCAAGGACAAGTGCAGAGACCTAATCTTCCCCTTATCTTCATCAATAAGGGGCGTGAGTGCCATAAAGGGAACTGCATGCAAATGTGTACCAACTACTTTCTCTTTTAATGCCAGGGCCCAGAATATAGTACTTGATCTAAACATCAAATACAACTCAAAGTGACTGACTGGAATATGCAAAATGGAAAGCCTAGAAGGGTATCTCTAAGATAAGGAATTGATCAACTATGCACAGGATCATAAATAGTATACTTTTCAAATTTGCGAATAGCTTTGAAACTGTGATGCGTATTAAATGTTTACAATTGTGAACCAATTAAGTATTACTTTCACTAGACTAAACAACGACCAAGAAGGAGCCCTTTAAAGTCATTTGCCTTGAAATTTCACTTGACTGCATGCTTTGAGAATTTGTAGAGTATTTTCCTGTTCTTTCCTATCAAAGTTCTCAAATGAAATTTTAATCAACACTGTATTTTATTTGTAGGTCTCTTAAGACCTTAATGCTGGACGAGAGTCAAATTGAAGAGGAAAGCGGGGACTGGCTACATGAGCTTGCTCTTAACAATTCTTCTTTGGAAGTGTTGAACTTCTACATGACAACATTAGAAATGATCAATACCAGTGATCTTGAGCTATAGTAACCAACTGCCCCTCATTAACATCCTTAAAGGTTGGAGACTGTGATATACTGAAGATGAGAGGTGTTCTGAAAAAGGCTACTTCATTGGAGGAGTTTGGTGGTGGGACATTTAACACCAGTGAACAGCATGCAACAGACACCAATATGTCCCAGATGATTACATTTCCTCCAAAGTTGACATTATTGCTAGGACTAAACTTCATGATGGATGCTGAGATGCCTGCTATATTCCCAAGAGCTTCTGCCCTTAAGAGATTGGATCTGCAGTACACATTTTTGAGCACAGAAAATCACTGTCAGTTGGCAGGGCTCTGCCCTAATCTTGAAGTTCTTGAGGCAAGATCTTAACCCATTGCTTATGTTTTTTTTCCTTTTCTTTTTATTAATGTTAATAGTACATCTCCTTTACAGAACAACTACTTGCACACTCTCATAAACACAGATATTCCTCCACAGCCCTTCATTAGAAATAACTAATAAGCATCGGAATGTTGGGAATGTTTTAGTCGTCCGATATAGTATGGAAATGCCTTAGATGCAGGGGTGCTCTATGTCCATTTATATACTTTCTCTCTATTTTATTTCCTCATTGACTACGTCAAGGTGATTAAAATGAGAACTTAACGTTTGAGTGGAAACATATTTTTTGATGATCTAGAATGATAAATAAAACTATGTTTTCAGTATACTTGTATGAGTACTTTGGCTCAGTAGAGGCCCTTCTGCCAAACTGATTTTAAATTCTTATAGCTTTTATACAAACTCTGAACTTTAGTGGTTCCTGTATTTTGCAGTATCTACTGTATTTACTATTTTGTAGTGTGGAAATTCCTTTTAACATTACAGTCCTCTCATTGACCTTAGAAAATTTATTGGAATAGAAAATGTTAAAGTCAATTTTTTGAACAGATCTGCTATTTACATGTAGAGCATTAATAGGGGAGATACATTTCTGTATATTTCTATTGTTTGGACTGAAAATAGCTTTTTTTCCATTAAACAAGAAAAAGTAGTGTTGATGTAAAGCACATGTATACAAGAATCCCGATCGTCAGCTCTATAAAAGAAAAGGATGGGCTGAGACAACTATACCATACACCAAAGGCATATTATCAATGTCCTCTGGGCTGTTACAAAACCGTTAAACAAGTCCATCTTTCTAATGGTGTTATTGTCCATTCCAGAGTATACTGGCATCATTGATTACGTTAACTTAGATTCCCATGGAAATTGGAGGGTATGTTGACATATTTGAGAGTCGAAATTGAGCACAATATCCCTCAAAAGGAACAGGCAATTGAGCACCATATCCCTCAAAAGGAACATGCATGTAGGCTTTATCCATTGTTGAGACTGAAGATCACTTAATCTTCCCACTGTCATCTTACTATGCGATTAGCAGCAGATATTTCTCTCTACAGGATATTGCAGAGCCATTGACCACCCTCTTCGCATCAAAGGATAACATATATCAACAAACACAATCCTGTGTCCAAGATGCTCAGCCACTGACTATCATCATTGTTAGAATAGATTTAAGAAGGCAAGGCAATGCTGAGGTGCATGACTGACCATGTGTGTCTTGTAATGGCTGAACTTACAAGTAAAAGGATGCAGAGAAATTCATCAAAATAAGATCGTATATTAACGAAATTGATTGTTGAGTTCTTACCTGTTCCGTAATAATTTACCTTGCCTTCGCAATAATGAAAGTTGATGCACATCAAAGGCCATAGTATTGGGACTCTACATAGTCAGGACAGTTTCAGTCACGGGAAAAGTCACTCACACTGGGTTTGAACCGTTGAAGTGCATTGAGGTGCGTGGTATAGTGCCCATCTAATTATATATGAGCGTTAATTGAACTATTTCCCTTTTTGTGCAGAGACCCATCAGTGTTTTATAAATAATGACGGGTTGACTAA
This sequence comes from Pinus albicaulis, assembly GCA_034641835.2. Taxonomy (NCBI): domain Eukaryota; kingdom Viridiplantae; phylum Streptophyta; class Pinopsida; order Pinales; family Pinaceae; genus Pinus; species Pinus albicaulis. The sequence continues at coordinate 33,762 of JAXQQM020082020.1, read as the reverse complement.
GTCTTCACGGTTAGTCCTTTTTCTAGCTCAACTGGGCATTGTTAATTTTGCCATGCCATACAGTCTTCAATCCTTTTTTTCTCTATCCAGTGTGGTACAAAAGATGTACTGGTAACCAACATTTACACATACTCGATATCTATCTTGTCATTTTGTTGCTGTACGATGTCGTTTTTACTCTGTTCTTTTTTTATTTCCCTATGGAGAAATTAAATGTAGGGAAACAAAATCGATCAGTGAATTGTACAAAACTCAAAATATGTAATATAGAAATTAACTGTAAGTTGGCAGAGGAGAAGAAACTAAAATGATTGGATGCAGAATGAAAGGAAATGAAACTGAATTGGAAAGTTCCACTTGCTTCAGATAGTAGCACAATCATCAACACAGACAATTTTGTATTATATTTTGGTACAAAGAAGCATCCTTGAAATGTATGCAGGATTTTCAAATTTAAATCCAACTCATATGTTTGACCTTTATAATCATTCCTTCTATCCAAATATGAACTGAATGTGATCCAAGAATCTGATTGTTTTGTAGAGGAAGCAAAAGAGAACTACAACCATAGAAATGGGTGGGTTTCCAGTTAAATTATTTTGTTAGCATATGAAGAATAAGCCTTTTTGTTGTCGCAAGCAACTAACTTGGAGAGAATTCAGTTAAAAGTATCACTTTTTGACAAAGCTTTTTATTATATATCCCTTTTCCCATTAACATGACTCTGCATCATGACCTATTGTTATGCCTCACTACTGATATCATGCATTTGTAATTTGAGATCATCTTTCAACCAGACATACTGCACACGGTGTGGTCTTATTGTTGGGGAGTAAAGTGCGCTGACTTGTTATGTTTCTTGATTACAAGACAAATACAATGTTATCCTCTTATCTGTTGGCCTGCTCTTTTGATGTGGTTTGACAAAATTATGATAAAAGTAATAGATGGGATCTCACATTTTTTATTTGAGATGGGCAATGGTTGGAGTAGAAATGCAATATGCAGGTTGATGCTTCTTTTGTGGTTATGATTTTGAAACATTAACAGATCACTGAGCTTCCTTTATTCCTTCCATTTCAGTACTTGAATGCTTAGGTATTATGCTTTGTCAAACTTGTGCGCTTAGCTTATGGAAAGTGTAAGGAATTCCTGCATTTCCTTCTAATAAAATGTTGAGCTCAAAACTGAGAAACCTATCAGTTTTCATTTACAATTGGAGATATATTTGATAGATGCAGAAAACTGTTAATTGCCTCGGAAGTTCATTTTTAAGTGGTATAATTGATCTGCACATTAGCCCTAATCTTTTAGGCCCTAGACAAAGTCGAACTTATTTTATGGGAGGTGTTATCAACCTTTTTCTGCTTGTCCATATGCAAACTATTAAAATCCAAAGATAAACCATGATAAGATCTGGATGTGTATTCATTTAAGCAGGTGTAAGTTTGTCACTTTAACGGTCACTTGCATATCAACTCTTCATTTATGTGTTTCTTGGTTTTGCCTTTTTAATTTCCAATTTTATATGCCTAACTATTGTTTGCTGACATGTTTTATCTTTAGTTCTACTAGTTTAGGGTGCCTTGGTTACCCAGTCTTGATGTTAGGTTGTCATTTTGAAGTATTTCTGATTTTCTGTGCTCTGTGCATGCTGCTCCAAGAGTCATAAGTTCTAGCAGAATTTTATATTTCTCTTATGATCACTATACCCATATTGAAATTCCCTAATTGGGTGCATAACAACTGCAGAAATTGACAATCTCTATTGAGTTTTCTAGACCTATTTTTTTTCTGCATACGTGTGCCTGGCCATGGAATAAACAGGGAAATCTTATGTGGGTGTAAAGATGTTGGAGCTCTTATTGACAGCAGATTCTTTGCCTCCTGGGCCTATACTTGTCATGACTTATAACTCCTCACATAATTCTTTAAAGGGTGCTAGCTCATTGGAAGAGCACCTGCCATGCAGGAGGTTGGTGGTTCGATTCCACTGTACCCTAACATGAATTATTCAATGATATTGTTGATTTTTTTAATTAAATTTTTTATATTGATTTATTTTAATGGTGAGATATTTTTCTGGATTCATTGTTTTATATTGTCTCTACAGAGACAATAGATAAGGTTAAAGACATTCAATTGCGGGAATCTCAGCACAAAACAAAGGTGATATCTGCAGAAGCAGAGGCATCAGGCAAAGCTTGGGAATTGGAAAAGGGTGAGCTTTTATCACAGATTGTCGCAGCGAGAAAGGAGGCTAAGGAACTAGTTCAAAAAAATGAGCAAGACCGACATTTGTGCGATGCTGACAAGAGAAAATTTGAAGATACCCTTTCAGAACTGCAAACTAAGCTAGAATTGACGGCTAGAGAAAACAAGTTACTGGGACATATAAATGAAGATTTAAGTTCTCAGGTGTTGTCTTTGATGGACGAGTTGAGGGAATGTAATTCTAAACTAACTTTCTTGGAAGATGAGAAACAGATGACCAAGGCAGTGCCTGTCAGTAATGGAAAGACGTTGCAAGCTATGCTTACACAAAAAACGAAAATGGAAAAGGAGATTGAACGTCTACAGAAGAAAGTTGATTCTATGGAGAGTTTTCAAGAATCAGAGAAGCAAAGAGTTCAAAAAGGAACGGTTGAAAATGGTAGACTTAATAAGAAAATTGAGGAGTTGAGTAGAAAAATTGTAGAACTGCGGCAGCCACATGTCAGCCAAGCTCAAGGAAATGAAGCGCAGGAGAGGGAATTTGAATTAATTCATGCAGACGGAAAAGGATCACACTGTCAGTTGAGGAAGGAAAAAGGAGAGAAGCCAAAATCACAGCAGGGAGACGACATATATTATTCTATGTACATTTGATCAAAACAAATAATATTCTTGTATATTTATAATGAGACTTGTTTTTTTAGAGTGCTTGTGATGTGGAAGAATATGGTTCATAGGATATTTAATATGAATCTGGTTATGAATCTGGTTCAATATGCAAAAAAGAGTTTAATATATGAATCCAATTTACCATGCATCGCAACGATATTATATATATATATATATATTCCTGGAAGTGAGAGAACGTAGAGAATGATGTCAGGGCATAGATATTTAGTTTCATGTGATCGATAAAATTTTGACAAGTGATTGGATATTTAAAACGCATTATATTTGTTGACGCTACATCAAACACTTTCCAAAATTTTGCTTACACTTAATTTTGGAGCTTATTGAAGATCTTGCAATATGTTGTTTCATGGTAATTTCATGGTCGGTTTATGTTTTACAAAGTGTTTAAGTCTTTTTCTCATATTGTAAGTGTCAAATTCACTTGTTCATACATGTTCAATCCTTTAACAATTCATAAATATAGTTCTTTCTATACAAGCTTAGATAGGCATTGTGTAGCTCCATAAAGTAAGGCTTGCACAATATCTAAAAATAGTGCTTTTCAATGTTCAATGCTGTAAATTGTGCAACATGTGCCAATAGTCAGTGCGCAATATCACTTGACATTCCCTCTCACTATGGTTGTAATTGTACTATTATTCATGGGACTCATCAACATGCTTCAAGCCTTTCCCTTGTTCCTTAAGCCAAAACCACTCCATCCCAAACATTCTTAACAGAACCACCGCTCCCCACTTCACACAACTTAATACTTCATGAGATATAATATGAGTTACATGAACAGTAAAGGTAAATAAAGGTAGATAAAGATTTTGCATATAGTTATTTTTCAAAAAATAGTTTTAAGACTTTATCAACATGCCGTATATGTTCTCAAGATTTGCTATATATTAGTAAATTATTAAAAAATGCTGCACAAATTTTACAAAGAAAGGTTTTAAAATAGAATTCCTCAAGCTTTGAAATGTTAAGGTTCATTAGTAAGCCCAAATGACATAACCAAAAAATCATAATGGTCTAAATAATATTTTGGAAATGTCATCTTTTATCAATTTGATTTTATAATATTAAGAATGGAGGTCTAACTTACTAAAGAAAATTGCTCCATCTAACTTTTTAAAATATTAATTAATGATAAGAATCAAAAGCTTATAGTTGAATTCATTTTGTTGAGCCCTTAGTAATCTCATAATATTTTTATCATCTCAAGTAGGTGGAAGACCCTTAGTCATCTCAAATTCATTGCTAAAAACAAAGATGCAAGCGGTACTAAATCTTTGTGAGTGATTTTTACTTCTTTAGATTAGGATCTTCTTTTGCTTAGGTTATTAGTGTTCTTCATCAAACAACTACCAATGCATAAACCATAAAGAGAGAAGAGACATAGAATATAGGCTATCATCAAGGGCCAAAATCTCTCATGTAGAGGAAAAACCGAAAAAAACAAATCTTATTCCTTATCCTATAGCATTTGATATAAGAATTTCCTTGCCCTTGTCTTACCTATAGCTATAATAGCTTTTGATATAAGAAATTTTTCCAACCTCTTTGCTAATATTTCTTCCTTTGCACTTTTATTATACAAGTTAAATTAATATTTCATTTCTTTATTCATAACTTCACGTGCACATAGGCCTTCCCCAAAAGTTGACATATATTCTAAGGACTACATACATTTAGAATTATGAACAATTTCCCTTTATTGTAAGAGAAGAGATACACACTAATAGAAAATAAATTAAATTAGGGTTAAACATATTTAACAATATTTTTCTCCACCCAGTAATGAACCCCCTAACCCGTTTATAAAGTCAATAGATATATGAAAAATTAATCACCTATTATTTCCCACAGGGGCTTCACTCAATCAACCTCTAACATATCACGTGCGATCATAACATATTAAACAATGCCCTTAATTTGAGTACATATTGGAAAATACCTCTAAAAATCACACTATTTAACCCCCTACCAACATAAACCAAATACACCTTCCCAATTTAAAAATCCCCTACTTTAACTCTAGATTGTAGGTATCCATTTTTTCATTAACATTTTTTATACCCCTTTATATTTTTCCATCGACTTTGAGCTCCATTTTTTATACCTTCTAATTTAAAAACCCTCTACCGCCTATATATCCCCCAATATATTATGTCATTTTCCCCTCATTATATATCCCCCAATATGAATCCACGTGCTATGGTATTGCTCCCACAGTGAAGCCCCTGGGTTATTTCCCCTTCACACATCATTTCATTTATTGAGATAACATCAAGCATATGGATATCCCTATATTCAAATGCACTTTCTACAATTTCAATTTTGTTTAAAAAAATACCTAGATGATTGGTGGTAATTGTTGCTTATATATGTATTTGAATTTGTGTCGTTTTTATAAAGGGAAAAAAATGATTTCTATTATGGTGTGAGATATATTACTCTCAAATGGCAATCATTTAAGTGGGAAGTCCCATCACAGCTAGCAAAAAATCTTTCACTACCTTGTAACTCAGTGGAAATAATTATAATAATTGATGCTCTCAATTCTCAAAAGGAAGCAAGCCACCATTCATATTCCATAGATAGTTTTGTAAGTTGGGGCAGAAAGAGATATAACGTTTAATTTGTTTCTATAATGTTGTTATTACATCATGTGGAAATTTTAATGCCTCTATAGTCATAGATGGGAAAAAAATAACCTTTTGTTGACGCTACATCAAACACCCTCCAAAATTTTGCCTGCACTTGAATTTTGGAGCCTACTGAGGATCTTGCAATATGTTGTTCCATGGTAATTTCATGGTCGGTTTATGCTTTACAAAGTGTTTAAGTCTTCTTCTCATATTGTAAGTGTCAAATTCAATTTCTCATACATGTTCAATCCTTTATGAATTCATAAAAATATAGTTCTTTCTATGCAAGCTTAGATAGGCATTGTGTAGCTCCAGGAAGTAAGGCTTGCACAATATCTAAGAACACTGCTTTTGCAATGTTCAATGCTCTAAATTGTGCAACTTGTGCCAGTAGTCAGTGCGTAATATCACTTGACATTCCCTCTCACTATGGTTGTAATTGTAATATTATTCATGGGACTCATCAACATGCTTCAAGCCTTTCCCTTGTTCCTTAAACCAGAACCACTCCATCCAAAACATTATGAATAGAACCACCATAGTCGAGTTTGGTATAATAGCCACCGAGACCAAGCGCACACATATATTAGCTCTTGAAACTTAATATTTTCTCCCCACTTCACACAACGCGACTACACCATAAGACTTGGTCCTGCTTCTTTAATTTTCCGGCTTGTATATGTCAACCTGAGCCCTTCTGTTCATGCACATTTTATCCATCGCGACACTTCATCCCGATGCTTACATCACCCTGGCCACTCCAACTATGTGTGTAAAGGGAAACCTCTAAGCGATAGACTCTGGGCTTCTCCCATCAAGTGTTGATCCCAAATCATGTTAATTGTCGTTCTCGGCCCATTTTTCAACACGTGTGATCCTTTTTATTTCGGGAAGAGTCAACAAAAATTAGAGACCCACTTTAATTCATTAATTTTACACATATAAATTCCATTCCATCACTTCTCCCATTTGATTGATCGACCTCACACATAATCTCGGTCCTTGTCAGCCTAGTTGTTCCCATTAAACTAAAAAACTAATTGTTTTTCTACTTTGTGCTCGACTCTGCCTCTGTACTTCTAATTCCTCCCACTCGCGCAGTCATAATACACACTTTTTTTCTATAGCTTTGGTTATGAAATTAATACAAGTATGGGAATGGTCTAGATCCTCTCCATGCTTCTGTTATGCCTACTCTGATTACTTCCATTTCTCGGCTCTGATTAAATCAGATCGTTGATCCTGTATACTGATCAATGATCAACAAGAACTTTCTTCCATTATAAAGAGACTCTCATCCTCATCTGCATAAAATGTTCTTGCTCCTGAGCTTAACTTTTCTTGACTTGCATTATGCTTGTATACAGTAATAAATCACAATTACACATTATCGCAAACAAGAGATAGGATCTTGTTTACACAAGCTTCAAAAACTCAGAAAACATTTTCTTCCATTCATAAAAATACACACATACAAGGATTTACAAAGGCCTCTCTTGGCCTAATTTACATTAATTCTTCCCTTCTTGGCCTCATGGCCTTACTTGGTCCCTAAGCCTCTTGACTCTCTCTCTCTCCTCTATCACACTTTCATTCTCTTTGTCTACATAATTATATAAAGGATGTTGAACTAAATTCTAGTTCATATCCACAATTTCCTGAACAGGCTAACCACTATACCTCCTAGATCTATTTTCCCCAAGGGATCTAACTAACCCTATGATCTCTCTAACTCTCTTAAATATTATTGGGACTTCTATTTTCAATATTCATCACTTGTATACATTTTCTAATGAAAATTTATGAAAATACAATTAAATAATTAATTAGGGAGCCAACTCCCTTGGTAAATGAAAGACCCATATCTCTAATCAAAATGCATTTTGACTTGGAGGTAAGATGATCCTACATCAAAAGGTTTAAATACAAACTTTATCATTTATTTTGTCATTATTAGCCTTATTGAAAAATATACCACCACAGACATATCAAGCCTCGTAACTTATACTTCATTCATTATATAGATACAACGAACCTTAAAAAATTCGCAAGCACATAGGTGATACTTGGAAAAAAAACATCATCCTTTGATCTTAACCACATTTGGCATTAAGAATATGCTAAGAATAAAACCTAAAAAATAATTTAGACACCCTCAAATGATGGAATCATTCATATAGAAAAGTTACTCTTTAGACATCTTTTCAAACAACTAGCTAGCTCATCAAACATAAAAATGATGTAGACACCCTCCCATAAATGATCCATGTAATTCCTATCAGTATGTTCATAACCATAAGAAAATGTCCTAATGAAATATTACTAACCAGCCAAACATCTATCAACAAACTATTCAAAATTTCATGCTTTCAATTCCAATCTTTCATATATCCTCATAATCCCACGTGCCCATCAACCTTCCGGTGTCTTCTTCTTTGATACCCTTGTCTTCTTTGTCATTTGTATAATCAACCTGCCGGTGTCTTCTTCTTTGATACCTCTTCTCTCTATCAGTAAGAGGATATCCTTCTTCAAATGACATATTGGCTTTCAAGATGCACAGGCTATGCCAATATTATGCTCTGATACCATTGTAATATTCCCAAATGGGCAAAGCAGGAATATAGATTTGGAAAATGTGGCTGATCTGATATAAGAAATAGTGTAGCCTCCTCCAATAGATCTCCTAGATGAAAGTTTGATCCCTTCTCTAGCAAGCCTCTCTCCAAATGGTGTACTGAAACCACCCAACAACTCCTCCCTCAAAATAATGCAAATCTGGAAAGAAACTGCATTGTAGGGGAAAATAAATATATGGCCTAATGCCAAAATCTGAAAATATGCTCAAGGGCCTTCCTTACTATCCTCCCAATGGAAAGGAATCATTCTTGACTGAAAATAAGCATTGAAGTGACCCAAAGATAGTCTCCACTACGGAAACCTGCAAAACAACTCAACCCTCAACATGATCTGTGTTGTAGATGTAAGAAGAAGCTTGGCCAAATGCATGATAGTGGAAGTGAAGTACAAGACTCCTCCAAGAGCTTCTCAATGGAAGATATGGGATTCCTGATCAGGAACACCCAATGCTAAACAACACTTTCAATCTTAGCAAAATAGCCAAAGAAAGCTATATGTATAAACAGACCATATATTCAGAAATAGCATATATCAATACATAAACATAATCAATATGGTTTCCATCCTCTTCCTTTTATAAGGTATGAGCTTCCAAAATCTAAGCCCCATTAATTTATGACCCTACTTCCATGCAAGGTGTCTCCATCTAAAACTGCGTGGTCCCTCATTGATTGCCACTCCATGACAACGTTGTTGATTTGGTCAAAGTTGACCTAGTCAAGATGTTTCCTTTTACATTGGCATTGATTTATTCATTATTAAGGAGACTTATGGACCTCCATTGTCTTCTTATTCATAAAACAAAGCAGGAAAACAAAATTAATATTCCAACTAGCTCATGGCTAATTAGGAATATTACACTTCATCTCATGGTGGCCTTATATAGGAGAATTCAAATCCTCCTTCCCTCTCTTGCTACATTGTGGACGGTGACCCAAGAGAGGGGGATGATTCCTTTGTGTGCCACAAATATTCCATTGTGTACTCCCTTGATGTCTAAGGAGGCTTTTGTGGTTGTCCTTAGGTGGCTTCAAGTGAAGAATCACTGTCCTGGAGTGTGCTTTTTGTGGTCCCGAAAAGTGAATTTTGCCACTCCCAAGATTGGCATTTTGGGTCAAAAGGCGCGCAAAGGCACTCTTCACGAAGGATTATGCACGCATAAGCATTTATGAATTGCTAAAATTTGATTTTTCCTCAGACCTTAGAGATTTTTAAATACTTTCTAGAATTTTTAATGTCTTTCAGCCTTGTAAATCCTTCTGCCTGACATTAAATAAAGTCGTCTTTTCCTTGTATTATTTTCTAGTTTTAACAAACATAAATAAAAATAATTAATAACTTAGCCTCAACCAAAATCTGGTACAGGTTTGCATCTGCTTCACTTTTGGTGAAGCCCAATCCGATGAAATAGCTATCTATCCAAGTGTACCAAGCACAAGGTGCTTGCTTCAGCCCATATAGTGCTCTCTTGAGTTTGCACACATGTGACTCATTGTTGAAGATCTCGAAACCTTCAGGATGTTTTATGTACACTTCTTTGTCAATGATCCCATTAAGAAACACAATTTTCACATCCATCTGATGAATGCGCCAACCCATCTGCGCTGAGAGTGCAAGGATGGATCTTATGGAAGAGTACCTTGCAACATGTGCAAAAGTCTCATCATAATCTATCCCCTCGATCTGTGAGAATCCTTGGGCCACAAATCTAGCCTTGTATTTATCCACACTCCCATCAAAAACTTGCTTTACCTTTTAGATCCATCTCTATCTAACCATTGATTTGTCGACTGGTCTTGGGACTATCTCCCATGCACTGTTCATGACAATGGAGTCATACTCCTCCACCATTGCATCAACCCAAGTTGGTTTCTGCACTGCTTCCTGAAAGGAAGATGGTTCAGTCACAATACATTTTCTGATAAGAGCCATTTATCCAATAAATTAGTCAAGAGATTGTCTCTGTCTACATTGTGAAGTAGGGGCTCCTACATTCTCTGCAGCATCAAGTCTCAATCTATCAGCTTACGTGGTGCGCCTTTTGCCATTTTTGATGGATGGCTCTTGATGAGTGTTTTCCTCCACTCCATAAACCTTCGCATGTGGTTGATCCACATCTTGATACTCATCCACATGTCATCCAAGCTCAAGGAAATGAAGCCGAAATCACAACAGGGAGACGACATATATTATTCTATGTAAATTTGATCAAAACAAATAATATTCTTGTAGACTTGTTTTTTTAGAGTGCTTGTGATGTGGAAGAATATGGTTCATAGGATATTTTGATACAACACAATATTATTGTGGTTCAGTATGCAAAAAATAGTTTAATCTCTGATTCCAATTTACCATGCATGCCAACGATATATATATTCCTGGAAGTGAGAGAATGTAGAGAATGATGTCAGGGCATAGATATTCAGTTTCATGTGATCAATAAAATTTTGAAAAGTGATTGGATATTTAAAAGGCATTATACTTGTAGAGATAATGGGTATTCATTCTTTTTACAATTCAAGACTGGCTTTCATTTGGGGATCAACTCCATGTAACTCATTTTTATTGGATTTTTAAATATTGGTTGTTTAATTTTATTAATTTTCACATTAATACTTTCATAAGATATAATATGAGTTAATTGAACTATAATGGTAAATAAATATTTTTCATATATTTATTCTTCAAAAAATAGTTCTAAGACTTTATCAACATGTTGTATATGTTCTCAAGATTTGCTATATATTAGTAAATTATTAAAAAATGCTCCACAAATTTTACAAAGAAAGGTTTTAAAATAAAATTCATCAAGATTTGAAATGTTAAGGTTCATTAGTAAGCCCAAATGAAATAACCAAAAAATCATAATGGTCTAAATAATATTTTGGAAATGTCATCTTTTATCAGTTTGGTTTTATAATATTAAGAATGGAGATCTAACTTACTAAAGAAAATTGCTCCATCCAACTTTTTAAAATATTAATTAATGACAAGAATCAAAAGCTTATATTTGAATTCACTTTGTGAGCCATTAGTAATCTCAATATTGTTATCATCACAAGTAGGTGGAATACCCTTAGTAATATCTTCAAATTGGTTATCATCTCAAGTAGGTGGAAGACCCTTAGTAATCTCTTCAAATTCATTGCTAAAAACAAAGATGCAAGTGTTACTCCATCTTTGTGAGTGATTTTTACTTCTTTAGATTAGGATCTTCTTTTGCTTAGGTTATTAGTGTTCTTCATCAAACAACTACTAATGCATAAACAATAAAGAGAGAAGAGACATAGAATATAGGCTATAATAGCTTTTGATATAAGAAATTTTTCCAACCTCTTTTCTAATATTTATTCATAAATTCACGTGAACATAGGCCTTCCCCAAAATTTGACATATATTCTAAGGACCACATACATTTAGAATTATGAAAAAAATCCCTTTATTATAAGAGAAGAGATACACACTAATAGAAAATAAATTAAAGTAGGGTTAAACATATTTAACAATATTTTTCTCCACCTAGTAATGAACCCCCTAACCCGTCTATAGAGTCAATAGATAATGAAAAATGAATCCCCTATTATTTCCCCTTCATCCATCATTTCATTTATTGAGATAACATAAAGTATATGGATATCCCTATATTCAAATGCACCATCTACAATTTCAATTTTGTTTAAAGAAGATAACTGGATGATTGGTGGTAATGGTTGCTTATATGTGTATTTGAACTTGTCTCATTTTTATATAGGGAAAAAATGATTTCTATTATGGTGTGAGATATATTAATCTCAAATGGAAATCGTTTAAGTGGGAAGTCCCCATTGCAGCGAGCAGAAAATCTTTCACTACCTTGTAACTCAGTGGAAATAATTATAATAATTGATGCTCTCAATTCTCAAAAGGAAGCAAGCCACCATTCATCTTCCATAGATAGTTTTTTAAGCTGAGAAAGAAAGAGATATAATGTTTAATGTGTTTCTATAATGTTTTTATTACATCATGTGGAAATTTTAATGCCTCTATAGTCATAGATGGGAAAAAAATAGCCTTTTGTTGACACTACATCAAACACCCTCCAAAAATTTTCCTACACTTGAATTTTGGAGCCTACTGAGGATCTTGCAATATGTTGTTCCATGGTAATTTCATGGTCGGTTTATGTTTTACAAAGTGTTTAAGTCTTCTTCTCATATTGTAAGTGTCAAATTCACTTGCTCATACATGTTCAATCCTTTATGAATTCATAAATATAGTTCTTTCTATGCAAGCTTAGATAGGCATTGTGTAGCTCTCGAAAGTAAGGCTTGCACAATATCTAAGAATAGTGCTTTTGAAATGTTCAATGCAGTAAATTGTGCAACCTGTGCCAATAGTCAGTGCGCAATATCACTTGAAATTCCCTCTCACTATCGTCGTAATTGTACTATTATTCCAATGAGTTTTCTCAACTATTGCTTTTATTCGCCTTTGTTTTCACAAGTGTCGCTTTCACTTTTGTGAATGTCGTTTTTACTTGATTTTGATTTAAAAAGTGACATTCATTTTAACATCACTCTCGCATGTGCCACTTTCACTTTATTTAGCTTTTGCAAGTGTCATTTTCACTTTTTATTACTATCGCCAGTGTCGCTTTTAATTATTTCCACTCTTGTATGTGTCACACATTCGTGCATCATTAGAGCTAGCTCTAATGAACCCTTCCACATTTGATAGTCCTATATACCATAATAATATGCATTAGACAAATTCCTATATCTTAGCACACTTTCTAGTCGCATTCAACACTTCTATTGCAACTTGTGTTCTAAGTGTCGCAATGATATGTTTCAATTGTCGCACTTAGAGATAATTTTCTCTTTGTTGTCATTTAAATTTGTGATTTCTTATAGTGAGTCTCGTGCATTCCCATTTCTTATATTGATGGAATTCATCTATGTCATCTGTGTTTTATTCTCATTCGAATGCTTTTCTCTCTTACTCTACTACTCCCACATTTAACCATTTTGGAGCTCTACTTGGTCTTCTTGCCCAGTGAGAGTTATGAAGGAATTAACCCACCCCCAGGTGATGAGAACTACCTATTCATGAGACTCATTAATGAATCCTTTACCTCATGGACTTGAGCATTGATATTTTCTTTTCTTTTCAGGTCAACTCATAGCATTACACATTGAGAACATTCAAAGCATGGTCATTAAACCTTGTTGCTTGTACTAACTCACTGCACTAAGCCTTGATTGGATTTTCCTTGTATAGCACATGGAGTAATTTTAGTTGAAGAAAAAGACATCCTTCATTCCCTTGCAATAGAACACTGCACAATTCAAAGGTCCTTCTTCATAGCATAGTGAACATCTCCTAGGCAAAGTGACTTAAAGTTCTATTGCTTGCATCAACCAACTGCATAATCCTCCCTTCTAGTGAGCCTCCATATGCGCATTGTGTAGTTCTAGTGGATATTTAATCCATGGGTGACCCATTGCAACCCTCAATTGCATAAGCATAGGAGTCTTCCCCTCAAGCATTTTACATTGTGTAGTTGGAGTGCCTAGTATTTCCTCCTCTGCTGACTAGATACCCTCACTGCTCCATGCCTTGTTCTGCCTTATCTCTCTCTACACATTGTTCATTTATAGTGCATAGTGGGGCATTCCATCATCCAATTTGAAGCTCACTTGCACAATCATTGTGTCCTCTTCCCTTGAAAATTGCGCATTGCACAGTTTTAGTCAACAAGCTCATCACCCTTCCCTCTTACACTTGTTCACTTTATTGGACCATAAATAATCCCTCCTTATCGTGCATTTAACATTTCCAATGAACAATGGTGAAAAAATATTCCCTTAGCCACTGGTGAGCTCAACTACACAATTCCTAACAAGCCTCTCTCTCTCATCTCTTACACATGCCCGTCACAATCAACTTCTTCCATGAGCAAAGTAGTGGTCGAATAGATGATTTCCAGACTTATCTTGCCTTGTCATTTGTGAACTTAATTGGTAGGTGTACAACCTCACCATGGAGAGGTGATGCTCAAGGAATATGTCAAGGAGAAGAAGCATGGAAATACATGTAGAGAATAAGCATAAATAAGAACCATCATGAATACATTAAGAGATCCTGGAACGTGACAGAATGATGGCAGGTTGACTTGAAAGTTTTGAGAACATATCCAGGATCCTTTGGAGGGTGAAGACGAAGTACATATAAGAATTATCATCACGAGGAACTTGGCATGGATACATCACAATGAAGTCTTATGTCATAGTGGCCAACTCAAGGCCTATCAAAGTGTCATCACAAAGTCCTATCATGTCCATGTATTTTCCCACATGTGGAATGAAATTATTTATTTTCAAAAATGAGAAAATTTAAATATGTGGAAGTCCAAGCATCACACGTGGAAAAAAGAGTCACTAAGGAATTCCAAGAGTCTTGCAGAATTTCAAGAGTCACTTGGAATTCCAAGAGTCATGAGGGAAGCTCAAGATTCATGGGGATATGAAAGGTCACCCCTCTTGTTATAAATACACCCTCATAAATCAAGGATTGTGCGCTTTGGGAGGCTTGGAATTTTGAGAGCTATCCTTGGCTTCTCTAGTTTGGCATAGGAGAGAGGATCATTCATTAGAGGAGCAAGTAGTGACTTAATGTTCCACTATGGGAGCTAGTAATTATGTACTTGAAACTTTCACCTAACTATCAAAATCTCATTGAGACGACATACTTTAATGCATGTAATATGAATGTTGTGAGACTATTCTTTAGATTTTTGTGGTATATGTCATGTTCATATGTGTTAAAGAAAATGAACTATTTGATTGGATTTGGTATTCATCTTGTTGAATGCGTGTTGTATTTTCTTTGATGATCATTGTGTCTATGTCAACTGCTTCAGTAGATAATTAACACATATTTCCTTGTTCTTGTGTGTCTCTCTTAGGATATTACTATTGCTTTCCTTCTACAGGCCCACTATCTCTTTCCCTCTTATGGAAGTATCCTTTTATGCAATGCAAATGTGTGATTCACAGTGTCAACTTACTTGTTTGTCTTGAAGATTATTTGTATAATATGTTATGTTACCCATTGAAGCCAAGGAAAAAATTTGAGTTATGGCGGTTGGGATGATACTGTAAATGGGGATCCTACTTCAAACAATGAGAGGTCAATTTGGGACTTCATACTGGGGAGAACCCCTTAGTTGACAAATTTCCACAACTATCAACATTTGGTGCTAGAAGGAGGGCCATATGACAAGTTGAGCCTGTTTAGTCTATTTTGAACCTCTGATCTTGAATGGATCATTCCCAAGTCATAATACCTAGGTGTTTTTCTAAAAGAGTTGATCTTAAAATCCCCGTGAGAATAATTAATAACTTGTCTCAATTTAATTTTGATGGTTAGGGTGAATTAACTGACCTTGGAAACTTGATTCGATTTATCCATTTTTATCTCTCTGAGGGAATTCATTGTAAAGATGTTCATAGCAAGTTGTTCATCCTCACCCTTGAAGGTCATATCAAACAATGTTGTCATACATTACTAACCGCTGCTATTCATTCAGTTGAAGAACTTGTCAAGGATCTTTTCGAACCTTTGACAAGTATGATTATCAAGATGTATATAAAATGATCTATCAACTTAGAATGAAATATAATAAAAAATATAATGAAAAATTAGATGATTTTATTGACCAGTTTCTTCATCTTTGTTACGAATTTTTAGAATAATATGTGGATTAGGTTTTCATGGCTAAAAAGTTTCAGTATTTGGTTCAAATCTCTTTGAAATAATTCAAATCAGAATCTCGAGATGATTTTACTCTTCCAAATCATATCAATCATGACGCATATATAAACTCAGGGGAGGAAGCCACCACTCATTTTATCCCATCTCCTCCTTTTGATTTTGGAATCGGGAAATATGAAAATTAAACTACTTATCCCCCTTTTACACCTTTAGCTACTCTCCATGGTCTATATCCTATTGAGGTAAACATTGAATGGTTGAGTAATTACATGGAGCCTAAAGTGAAAGTTGATCCCTTGGTTTTTTAATATCACATCAATGTACATAATCCTAATCTTGAATATAATCCAATTGAAAAAATGATTTCCCCCAAGGATTCCCTAAAACCTCTACCAACTATGTCCTATGATTCCTTGTTTCATGATCCGCTTGATCATCCTACCCCAAAATATCTAGATTTTCAACCTATTTCTTCAAGAAGTAATCAAGAACAAGGTATTTCCATTCCACATGTAAAGGATCAAAGTGTTGAAGATACTTATCTTTCCTTTCTCTTTTAAGATGATAACCTCGCATTTACGATTGATCACCAATCTTGTAATCTTGATAATCTGTCAAATGATTCCAAACCCTTCATTTAAGTTGATACTTTGCAACACTATCACCTTGACATCCATTTTTCCACTAATACATATGGTGATGAGTGCCCGAGTAATTGGTATGATATCTTTTCTTCTTCAAAGTTCTTAGATTTGCAAGGTATCGATCCAGAATCTGCTTCTCATAGTTTACAATATCTATTTATCAATTGGGATAATGTTTCAATTCAAAATGATCCTGAAATTCCTTTGATCCATACATCTTCAGATGACAAACCCCAAGAGGTAAGTTGTCAAGTTTTTGAATCTTTGGTATACCATGTCACATTGGTATGCCTTTGAATATTTGAATGTCACATTGGTATGCCTTTGAATATTTGAAAGTCACATTGGTATGCCTTTCTTTGAATATTTGAATGTCACATTAGTATTCCTTTCTTTGAATTTTATGCTGATGAAAATAATATCATAGAGCATAATATGCATATTAATCAATTTTTATTACAAGCTCGATATGATTTAGTGACAATTGGTTTGTCTCCTCCTCAGTATCTTCATCTTTCCTCACCTCTAGCACACTCATTAGAGGAATTTGGAGGTCTAAAATGGGCATCCTAAGAAAAATGTAAAACCAAAATAAACTTTATAAGAACCAATATGATTCAAGATGATGATTTCAACCATGGGGGGATTATTCATCATTTTTGGAGTAAAAAAAGTAAAAATATTAAACAATATTAAAATAATAAAACTACTTTTTCAACTCATATTTTCTACTTATCTCCCTATGGTTTTACTCAAATTTCGAGCATCAGTACTCATTAGAAGAAAAATGTAATTCCTCATCTAAGGAGCACCCATATTGCATACTTTCGATGGACCTTTCTACACGAAAAATGAGAAATACATGAAAAATGTGATTGCAATCACATTTTTCATGTACTTATCATTTTTTGTGTAGCAGGGTCCATATAAAGTATGCAACATGGGTACTCTTTGGATGAAGAATCAAATTTTTCATCCAACAAATTTTCCCGCTCAAAATTTGAGTAAAACCATAGGGAGTTAAGTTGAAGATATGTGTTGAAAAAGTAGTTTTTTCTTTTTTCCCTCTAAAGTTTGATGATGCAATCTAATATTATTTTATTATTTCCACTGTTATTTTATAGTTTACTTAGGAGGCCCATTTTAGACCTCAAAATTCCTGTATTTATTCGTTGTACCTAGATATGTTTGATAAGTTTGTTATAGTAGTAGTTTCTCTAAATCCTGTAGATCTTTATCCAATTGGTTGTGATTAAAATCAGGTACAAGATGCTATGATCTGAAAATTAGAGGATGAAAAGCTCTAAGTGATTATTCATTATTTATTCAACTACAAATATTTCATCAGTCAAGAGGAAGATGTTACAACTCTAAATGATCAAGGGAGTTTTCTGATTGATGCATCTAAATTATCTATCCATCAAGAGTATGATATGCTTAATCTTAAATATGATCAAACCATTGTAACTAACACTATTTTCATTGATACGTCAGATGATAGTGGTACATACATACCTGTTGATTTTTCTAGGCCACCCAAATTTGATGATCCATCATTAGAAAGTTCAAAGACATTTCAGGAAGTCGAGGAACTTCAGCTCCTATTGATATCTCCAAAATAAGTTAGATCCATATTTTCATGCATAATTATTTCCTTGACATTCATCCACTAGATGTGAGCTCATTCTTGAAGGACTTTCAACATTTTTAATTTAAACCTCCTAATACTTAAGATAAATTGTCTGATAAAATAAATGACTCTTTCTTGATTAATTTTAAATCATGTGGATCCCTTGTATTAGACCAAGGATTGGAAAACACATATTTTGCAGATATTGATGGCCTTCAAGCCTGTCATTTTGATCATCAAGATAAAGGTAATTTTTAGTTGGAGGATTTCTCCTTTTCAAACTCTTCCGAGATTAATCATATTCTTATCGATTTTGTGTATGTCATGAAATTAATCACCTTTCTGGCACAATATCTTTGCTTGAGTGATAGAAAATGCTTGATCCATTTGGTGGGCCAAAAACCTCATGTTGATACAAATACTGGATTTAATTTGAGACATGTTTCCAATCTTTTTTCAACTCAGTATCCTAATTGGTTTCCTAGATTTATGACGTCAACAAATTTTTTAAGCCCTAAGATTTTATATTTCTAGTTTTTGATGTAATAAGATACAAAGGGTACCAATAGAGAATTGGGAATATTATATGTTAATCAACCAATATGATCATAGCAACAGTGTTAACAATTGTTAATCAATCAAAAATTTTCTCACTACTACATCTGATGATGGTTGTTTCACATCGATTGATTTTGTCAAGTTTATTGATCTTCTTGATTAACCACTTAATTATTCAAATACTTGTCAGATGGTTGGGGAACTTAAAATTTTGATTAAGGTTATGTTAGGTCCTCACCATCCTGACAAGATTCTTGAACAAGATCAAATTGAATTCCCCTCAAAATATTCTCTTTGTGATTCTAATGTGCTAATTGAAAGTTCATTTTCTCATGAGTCTTAGAGTTTTCAAACTAGTTATTTTGAATATCAAGATCTAATCGTTGAATTGTTAGGGAAATATTACTTGGAAAGCTTCATTGTTATTAATAGGTTTCAATATTTCTTGATGCTTTCTAGAACTAAAAACAGGGGAGAATTTCCCTCCCACTGGGGTTCGGGGGGGGGAAGCCGATCCCCCCTGGCTCGGAGGTCCGGGGACCAGCGGTTCCCTGGCATGGGTTCAGGCCTGGAAACACCCCCAAAGCTAAAAATAGATACAAAATTTCCTTGTAAAATATTGTAATTTCATAGTCAATCTGGGTCGTTCATTAGGTGGATGATTTGACGGTAGAAGTTATGTTTAATTTAGGTTTTTTTTCCCTATAATATAACTTCTCCATTCATATGAGGGATTTGTATTGAAGTTGTGTGTGGTGTGTATTTTGAGTGAGAAAGAGAAATGGGGATTGTGTGAGAGAGTAGAGGATATTACAACGTATATGTTGTAGGTTGTGTCTCCTCATTTTGGTGGATAATATAAAGGAAGGACTGGTTTTTTCTCTGTGGACGTAGCCCAAGTTGTGTGAACCACATATATATGTGTCTCTCTTATTTTATATGTTTTATATGTTTGTATTTCCACATATTTTTATGTGTTCCATTTCTCTGTAATATATAATTTTCTAACACTCCATTCGCTTTCTTTTCTTGGTATTGATCTATTGTTTTGTCATGTCTTTCTTTTTGTATTTGTTTAATAAATACCTTGCATGAAATATAATCTTGTTCAACTCAAAAGACAATGTGTCAAATTTTGGAAAGGAAAATTGTGATGATGAACAAATCTTGGCTAATCTTTCTTCCTCTTCTTTGTTTGGGCCTAAAGATATTTTAAAGTAAGTGATGTATGAATGGAAAATATGATTCATTTAAACGAAAAACATATAAAAATAACCATGATGCCCATATCTATTTTAGGATCTTCATTCCTTGACTTATTACTATAATTTTATGGTGTCTTTTATTTTCATCTAATCGAGTATATATAGCGAGGATATCAATAGTGAGGATATCAGTTTTAGAGAGTATATTATTGTCTCTAAAGGAACAACCTCTCTTTCTCTTAATAGTTCAGGATCCCTCTTCCTCCCAAGTGATATAAATGCTAATAAAATTACAATGAGTATGAACTTATAAAATAAAACAAAGGATGAAAGAAGAAAAAGGCTCCCTGTGGGGAGAGGTGAAGCAATCAACTTCGCCAGGGTATTGAACAAGCTTACTTGAAGTGAATCAATGTTTGTGTTCCTGTAGTGACTCCATCAATGTACATAACATGCTTTCTATCATCAGACAAACACTAGAGATGAAAACTAAGAGTTTTATCATGTTAAACCCGAGACTACATATTATCCTTCTCCTGGATTGAAACAATTGTGATATGGCAAGCTTTGTAAATGTGTTTAACTGAGGAAATGAAAAGAGGAGACTATATCCATAACTAGGTCAAATGGGGAAGCCAAGTTAATCCACCTGATGAATTAATATTCCTAAAGGAATAATAATTTGTTCTCAAAGGTAGACCTAAACATAGAAGTTGGAGTTATACCAGTGCGTCACATAGTGTTGATGCTATGTCAAACACCCTCCAAAATTTTTCCTAAACTTGAATTTTGGGGCCTACTGAGGATCTTGTGATCTGTTGTTCCATGGTCACTTCATGGTTGGTTGATGTTTTTCAAAGTGTTTAAGTCTTATTCTCTTATTCTAAGTGTCACATTCACTTAATCATACATGCTCAGTCCTTGATGAATTCATAAATGCACTTCTTTCTATGAAAATTTAGATAATCATTTTGCAACTCCTGAAAGTAAGCTTTGTGCCATCTCTAGGAATAGTTCTTACACAATGTTCGGTATAGTAAACTATGTAACATGTGCCGATGGTTAGTGCACAATCTCACTTGACAGACCCTCTCACTCTGGTTTCAAGTGTACTATTATTCCACTAAGTTTTCCCAGCTATCTCTTTTGCACACATTTGCTTTCACAACTGTCACTTCTGTATTTTTTACTTGCTTCTAACTTAACAAGTCTATTTTTAAATTTATATTTTCTCTATCGTGTGTTTCTTTCAATTTCTCTAGCTTTTTCAAGCGTCATTTTCACTTTTTATTATTGTCGTAAGTGTTTATTTTAACTATTTCCACTCATATATGTGTTGGACCTTCGCACACAACTAGAGAAATTTGTAGCACACATTTCCACATAATATAGCCATATATATCATAATAATATGTACTATACACATTCCTACAACTTAGCGCACTTTTTGTTCGTAGTAGACACTTTTGTCGCAACTTATGTAATTCTAAGTGTCACAATGCTATGCTTCAACTATCCCACTTAGAAATAAGTGTCGATTTTCTATCGTTTCAAGTGTTAATGGTGATCGTGGCTCTTGTGCATTCCCATGCCTTGTATTGATGGCATTAATATGTGTGATTTTTATTTGAGTCTCGCTTGGATGCTTTTCTCTCTCTTACTCTACTGGTCCCACACTTTTCCATTCTAGAGCTCTTCTTGGTCCTCTTGCCTAGTGCGAGTTATGAAGGCATTAAACCACCCCCAGGTGATGGAAACTACCTATTAATGAGCCTCATTGATCAAACCTTTACCTCCTAGACTTGGGAACTAATATTTTTTTTTTAATTTCATCTCCTATCATTGCAGATTGAGAACCTTCAAAGCATGGTCACTAACCCTTTTTTCTTTTACTAACCCACTACATTGAGCCTTGATCAATTCTACCTTGTATAGAAAATGGATCACTTTTAGTTGATATTAAAGACCTCCTTAATCACCTTGCATTAGAAAACTTCATAATGCAAAGGTCCTCCTTCCTTCACAGTGTAGTGAACATCTCCTAGGAAAAGTGACTTGAATTTTTTCTATCTACATCAGCCAACTATTCAATCCCCCCTTCTAGTAAGCCTCCCTATGTGAATTATACAGTTCTATTGGATAATCAGTTCATGTCTAGCCCACTACAACCCTCAATTGTGCAAGCATAATATTCTTCCCCTCAATCACTGCGTATGCATAGTTGCTGTTAGGGTCCTCTGATTCATAGGTTCAATTGATGATTGTTTATTCTCTTTCAGTTGATGAAATTGTAAATAATATGTTATTTTCCAAATGATTTACAAAAGAAAAAAGAAAAAATATGTAATAAAAAAATGAAAGTAGGGTATAAAAATATATATTTGACAAAGAGAAAAATATAATAAAATAAAAATAAAAATAAAAATAAAGAAACCCCAAAAGAATGTATAAATGTGTAGGAGTGAGCAAGTCCAAATGGCACTAGAAGGAAAAACAATTTTTGCATTAAAGAATAAATTAGGATTTTTGTGTACACCTTGTTTAAATGCCACAATGAAAACATTCTTGTTTGAATCATACAATTTAATCATGATCAAACAAATTTGAATTTTGGCTTCTTAGGTAAATGAATAACTTAACCAAACAATTTAATCTTGGTTAAGAATTAGTTAGGTAGGTGAAAATATTAATCAAAATGTCTAAGCTTTGTTAATTGATTAAATAATTAAGGTTAGGTAGAAATTAGAAAAATACTTCCTTAATAGAAATGGGCTTGCACATTTTAAATGCGCATATGGTTGCTTAAAGATATCTTAATGTTTGATTTAGTATTAATTGTAAAAATTAAACACAATTAATTTTTGTAAATAAAGTATTTAGCCTAAATTTCGTACCTTTTTCTAATTTTCGGAGAATGACAAATTTTTTTTTTCACTTGTGATTAAAAAGGGTGCATTATCTGTCGGAGGATATTTTCCAAGCACAGAAAAATGGCGGGGAATGAATTCGCACCCCCCTCCCCCATTTCTCGTTAATGGTGGGGCAGGGGTCATCTAAAAAGTAGTATGGTATTGCCTGGGCCCAACACTATGTGGCAGGCGCTCATGATTTCGAACTGCCATGCTCCAAACCACTTACCATTAGCCCCCTCTCCTCCGAAAATTGCTTGTCTCTCCATCTAATCCTGCCAACAGTCCACCACATCAAATGCCACGTTTGGTCATCCACCATCCGCATTACGCCACATGTCCATCCCCTATTTGTCTGTTGACTATTACCGTTATCTATTAGCTCGCTACACACTCACCCATTATATTTTTCTTGTTGTTGCCTACCGTTTCACCATTAATGTAATTAATTCTCAAGAATACGTTCTATAACAGATATAAATATAACAACAACCAATCAGCTTCTATCAATCGACCTTGCCTAATCCCGTGTGACCCTCCTTTTACATTGTTTTCTATTATTGGATTACAGGTGCTATTAATTTACTTGTCATCTATCATAATCTGATTCCATTATCAATACCTATCATTTCCAGATAATCGAGAGCACAGTCACCAATTATAGACATCAAATTATCCATTTAAGGTATTGTTTTCACCTCGAACATTTTTTTTCTCTGTTTATCCCTTATGTTTGCAGACATGGAACCAAAGGGAGAAGGAAAATCTACCAATGGAAAAAAAATGATGAAAACCCTATGAAATCTTTTGCCCAAGACCTCAACCATATACCCCTGGCAGATCAATATTACAAAATTGTTGAAAATGAAAGTGAATTTGACTTGTTCAAATTGCATGACTGGTTGAAGCAAACTTATCTGGACCAGGGTGATGATATTAACCTTTGGGAATCCATCTTACCTATGTTTATGTTTCCACGGACGCACCATTTCCTTGATTTCATTATATGGTGCCAAACTAGATACAACCCATCTCAGAGAACCATTGTGGCCCATAATAGAGATATTATGGTCACTATTTCACCAAAACCATCAACCAAATGCTATTGATCCCTCATAACGATTCACTATGTCATTTTTCTACAACTTCCCTCATGGATTTATATCATAAACTCACTTTCCCTCAAAGAGCCCAAATTTTTAATATTTTCCTCCTAGAGGATGTTCAACTCCCCAAGAAAAATCACCCTTATCCAGCTTCCATGGTCCAAGAAAAAGCTAAGCATATTTTTTCTTTAGTGTCTTTCCTTCTAGGGTACTAGTCAGACCATTAGGTGGATGAGCTTATTTTAGGCTTTCTTTCCATTTTTTCAAAGGGGCACAAGCCATCATTCATGCTTAATTTCAGTCAACTTTTGGCAGATAATACACATGAAAAAATGATGAACATCACTGCAGAAGGTACGTTCAAGTATGCATTTGTATTGGTTTACATGTTTCTTTTTCAGCAAGGTGACATATTTCCAAAAACACTACACAAGAAATATGATCAAGGAGTTAGTCAAATAGTAATACAATGGACCTTATTAATAAGAAGAAATTCAAAATATTTTAGTTTTACATAATGTATAGAAATATTTATTCATACAACAGCAAGGCTTCTCAACACTCAAGTTGAGCCAATGATTAGCTTGGAGATTAAAAAGGTTTTGTACCTAAGTGAGTAGACCAAGACATGAGACTTGTATTTATACCAGAATTATACATAAATAAGAGTATACGGTTGTGAGTTGGCTCCATACAAACTGCCCAAGTATGTTCCAATCTATATTCCCCTCTAGAATATATAATGAAAATGATTGATATGGATGAAATCCACTTGTAATATTCCCACTTAGCCCAAGCTGATGGGAATATTCTATTTTGCCTTGTTTTATTTTGCATTTCATGTTGATGAATAAAATGTAAAGGAGGACATGTAAAACTCCTAAAAATAACAAAATAAATCAGTTCCCAATGTGAACATGGCTAAATCTGGGCCATTTTATAAAACACACTTGAGTGTGGAAGAGGTTGATCACTTGACCAAGTCAACCATGACCATATCTACAGTGCAGTCTAGATGCATTGAACCTCCTTGAGGGACAACGCAGTTCTAGAAGGAGATTTAAAATGTGAAAGGGGCTAAACTAATGAAGTGGTTTATGGTTTAGCAAGACTCCAATCTTATAAAAGGAAGAGGAGAGCAACATGAAGGGGTTGTTGAAGATATTATTTTCTGAAGGTATTGTCTGTTTAGACACTCCTCTTTTTGGTTTTCTTGTTTAGGATTCCCACCTCCTTCCTTGAGCAGCTCTTGGAGGAGTCTTGTTTGTCTTGTCCACTATCAGGCTTGGGCCAAGCTTCACCTTACACCTATAGCACTGATCCTGTTGAGGGTTGGGTTGTCCTTATGAGTTGCAGCAAGTGGAAATACTAGATCTGCTCATATCTAAATGATACTAGCGCATATTCTCAGTGAGTGTGTCTTTTAACCTCCTGGAAGAGTGCATTAGCTGATTGAGATTCAGATCCAGACTTGGGCATCAGGCCAAATCTTTCTCAGAGCCTACAACACAGTTTCTATCCCTGAACTGTGTTATTTGCAAGTTTTCAGTTGCATGGTGTTTTGTCTGCATTTTGGAGGAGATATCTTCGATGTTAGGATTCTTCCTCTCACTGTGGTGATCCATGGATTGGCCATCCAATCCATGTTGTTTCAGATCTGATCTACTGTTCTATTATATGATTCAGTAATTTTCTGAATATTTCTGCAGATCTGCAACTCTAGATCTCAGATCTACTCTCTGTGCTTCATGATTTGCACAAAACCCCAAGGGGAATGTATAGATGAGCTCTTCTTGTACACAGATCTGTATTATATCTATATTTTTATGTACATATCTTCTCTAGATCTAAGTTATAATATATTGCTGCTTCAACCCCAATAAAATAACGCTATTGAGTTTATGCAGACTTTTTCTGTGGCTGTAGCACCTCATTTTTGAGGATTTTTCCTATATAGTTGTTGGTACCATTTCATGACTCATCCTTTCACTTAAAAAAATCATTTTATCCTTCATATTTTCTCATTTAAACTTCATAAATCCCTCATTTTCCTTTGAAACTGATTAATGTAATGCCATTATTATTATTTTTACATTGGAATTGATTTTAGGAATTTTTGTGTTAAAACTAGGATTTTTCAGAAAATTATAGGTTTTCGTAACTTCCTGTAATTGCTTCACGTTTTGACACGTTGCATGACAGGTTGGCCAAATTGAGGACTTAGGGTCTATTCCTGAATGTACAAGGATGGTGAAAAATCTATCCACCTCTAGATTCGAAGTCCATAGGTGGCTGGTCAACGTTGGTCAACTCCAGCTATTTTAGCAGAAAATCCTAAGTAATTAATGAACAGATTTGATATTTTGCTTGTATAAAGGGATCTGAACTAATTTGACTCCTTTGGGAAGTTAGTTAGGATATTGAGGAACACAAATAGCCTCTTTTTGTTATGTAATTCGATGATAAATAGTTAGAAGAAAAACATTGAAGGACTACACTACATGAAATATTATGTGACAAATTCAAAAACTCGATTTATGTAATTGGCTTTCAGATTTTAATAAAGAGATTCAGTTGTCTATGTTTTTACAGTTAGTAATTTTCGTCATCTGAGTTATCTTAAGGTGTGCTTGCAACGTGTGGACGACCCCCACTATGGAGTTGGTACACTTTCTTGTGTTTTTTATTTACATTTGCATAATTAGATCCGATAGACATTTCTATTTAATTCTTATGCTGCAAGTTTATGAATTAGAATTGTTAATAGAAGTCAGTGTCTTTTGTGAAAGGTCTTTGTAAGAAAATTCAATTGACATCAGTCTTCAAAATGAAGTTTTGTTTACTATTTCATTTATCATTTCTGCTTAATGATCATGGTTATAATTGCAAAACTCAACTTGTAGTCTAATGACTGAACCTTGTAAAAGGACTTAGCTATTGGTTGATTTCCAGATTATTACCTTGCTTTCTATTTTGAATGACTGTGATTGATAAGTGTGTTGAGTTAATATTTGGAGGAGATAATTGATTTTAGTGTGTTGATTTAAGGACTTGGAAGAGGCTCTATGAATTGATTTCTTGTAAAGGAACTAGAGAATATTGGACAAACAATAGAACTTTGTTTTTAGGAGATTAGATTTGTTTTGTTTAAGAAGGTGTTCAAGTGTAGAAGGAAACAAGGAACAACCTCTTGTAAAATATTATTGAATCCAATTTACACCAAACCCTCATTTAGGAGACCAAATCATTCTAGATCTATATATTTTAGATAAGTACCTCTAAGTGTACCTACTCGGATTTATAAGAAATTGAAGCCTAATATAAAATAGCAGATTGGACCAAACATTTTGGCGCCATTGCCGGGGAGGTGCAACTAGAAGGATTTTTCTTAAAAGAAAAAAACAAAAAAAAATCTAAAAGAAAAAACACAAAAACAAAGATTTAGTTTCAATTCTTCATTTTGTTAAGCCATGATTCCTTATGTCTAGACTTAGGGATGAAAAAGGAATATTTCTAAAAACCCCCCATCCAAAAACTAACCCACCATTGGGAGCAGAAACTTTAGAGAAGGTTGAATTTACAACACCAACTGGAAAATTTACTATAGAAGAACTTGAGGAAAAACAAAAATCAGGCCAGAGACTTACTCTTATTGAAAGACAAGTCCTTTTAGCTTATGAAGCAAAGAGAAAACATATACTTGAATCTTCTATAGTAAGAGAGAGTGGTAAAAGAACCCAACAACCTCTTCTTGAACAAATTTACCCTGAAAAGTCTCAAGAGGAAGAGAAATTAGAAGAACAATATACCAAAATGGCTGAGGAAGGAGGAGAATCAGCAAGAGGACCTACTGCAGAACAAATAAGAGAATATGAGAGACAACAGGAAGAAAGGAGAAGACAAAGAGAACTTGAAAAAAAACAAAGAAATGATCAAAATCGAAACCCAAGAGAGGAAGAGGAGTCAACCTTTAAATTTCCCATTCAAGAAGAAAACAATGATGAAGAAATTAAAATGAAAAATATACCCCCATCTGTATTACCAAATTTTTATGGCATGGCATCGGAAGACCCTGATTCATTTTAATTTTAATTTGATATAGTATGTCAAACCTATGGGTATATAGATGATTCACACAGACTTAGACTCTTTCCTGCCACATTAAAAGAATCAGCACTTAGGTGGTTTAAGGGATTACGTGAGCATGCAGTGACTGATCGGAATAGTATGAGGAAAATCTTCTTGAAAAATTATCAACCTTACTGTCGATCAAAAGATTCCAAAGATGACATTTTTAGAATGAATCAACAAGAAGATGAAACCTTAGAAGAATACTTGGAAAGATTGGTATATAATCTACAAAAATCAAAGCATAGAACCATGTCCATTGACATTATTCAAACAATATTCCTAAAAGGCATCCGAGAAGAATATTTAGATGACCTTAACCTAATGGATAAAGGTGATATCTCTAATTTACCCTTTGATGAGATTGTAGACTTGTGTGAAAATTATTCTAGAAGTAAAGCAAGGAATGGAAAAAGAACTATGACATCTAAAGCCACTAAATTTGCCACATCAAGTGCTACAAGAGCTGAAATATGCAACCTATTTGAAGATTTTAAAACAGACCTATTAAGTACCATGGGAAATCAAATAGATATGCTAAAAAAAATAAGAAACAAGAAGAATAAGACCAATTCATGGCTGTGTTCTATCCAAAATGTAGAAAAAAACATGCTCTGAAGGAATGTCCTTTAGAAAGTGTTCAAGTTTGTGCATTTTGTACAGAAAATAATGATATTTTTAATTGTTCTAAGATGAAGGTTTTTCAAAATTACAATTTGGAAGCAAATTCAGAAATGGAGAACTTAAATCTCATGGGAGCTAGAATACAATGGAAAATGAGACCTCCGGGTATGTTTCAAACTCCAAATTTACAATTTCCTGCACATTATCAAATGCATATTCAAAATTTTTGGAACATTCCTATGCCTTGGAAAAATTGGTCTAATCAGCAGCAACAATCTTATCCCCAACAAGGATGGAGAGGATATTCATATTCTCAACAACAAATTACTTCACAACATTCCCAGTCATATCAACAACACCCTCAGCAATACCCTCAACAACAATACCCTCAACAGCTAGTTGTTTATCAACCACAAAACCTTCAACAAACAATAACTACTCCTCCACAAATAAATTCACCACCATTACAACTACCTTCTAACCAGCCCCCTAGACCTACTCAAATACCTGCTCAACCTATAGCTAACCCATAAATTAGAAGACCTTGTGTTATTTGTGTTCCAATGTTTAGTACCAAGTACAGAAAACATTAAACATTGGAACACTCCTAGATTCATCTCAGGAACAAAATTTGATTGAATTATTGACAAAATACTAAAAGGAATTTTCTTGGGGCTATACTGATATGCAGGGAATCCACCCAGAAAATTGCACTCACCATATCTACACAGACACTAATATAAGACCAGTAAGCTAGCCACAGAGAAGGATGAACCCTATGCTTCAGGACATTGTAAGAGATGAATTGCAAAAGTTATTGAAAGTCAATTTCATTTATCCCATCTCTAACAGCCAGCGGGTATCTCCATTAGTGATAGTGCCCAAGAAAAATGGCAAATGGAGAATCTGTGTTGACTACAGACAACTCAATAAATTCACCCTTAAAGATTATTTTCCATTGCCATTTATTGACCAAGTTTTGGACACATTAGCTGGGAAATCATCATTTTCCTTCCTTGATGGTTTCAGTGGTTATAACCAGATTAGAATAGCCTTAGAGGACCAAGACAAAACAACTTTTACTTGCCCCTTGGGGCACATATGCTTACAATGTTTTACCATTCAGATTGTGTAATGCTCCAGCAACATTTCAGAGAGCAGTACTAGCTATTTTTGCTGATCTATTTCATGAGTGTGTTGAAGTATATATGGATGAATTCTCAGTATATGGTAACTCTTTTGATCAATTATTGCAAAACTTTGAGAAAGTTCTGAGAAGATGTATAGAAACTAATTTATTCCTAAGTAATGAAAAGTCTTATATGATGTTGAATGAAGGGGTAGTATTGGGTCATTATGTTTCTTCAGAAGGAATCAAATTAGATCAATCAAAAATTCAAATTATTGTTAATCTACCAGTACCAAAAACTCAAAATGATGTGAGAAGCTTTCTTGGCTATGCAAGTTATTATAGGAGATTTATTGAACATTTTAGTAAGATAGCTTTGCATTCATTTAAGCTTCTTGCAAAAGATGTATCTTTTAAGTGGAATGATGATTGTCAAATAGCTTTTGAAACACTTAAAAAGAGATTATCCACTACTCCAGTTCTAAAAGGACCTAATTGGACTCTACCTTTCCACATATTCACTGATGCATCTGATACAGCAGTAGGTGCTTCATTAGGACAAAAAGAAGAATCTTTAAATTATGCCATTTATTTCTTCAGTAAAAATCTGACACTTGTAGAAGTTAACTACACAGTAATTGAGAAGGAAATGCTTGCAATCATACATGCTGTGAACAAATTCCGTCATTACATAACTGGTTATGAAGTCTTTATTCATACTAATCACTCTGCCATTAGGTACTTAATGAATAAACCCATAACTAATGGTAGAGGCACTAGATGGTTAATATTATTATAGGAATTTAATGTTACAGTGTTGGACAGACCAGGTAAAGAGAATCAGGTGGCAGACTTCTTTTCTAGACACCACAATCCAGGTGAAGTTGTTCCCGTTGAAGATTATTTTCCTAATGAACATTTATTTGCAATTTCAATATTGAATCCATGGTATGCTAACTTAGCTAATTATCTCTCAATAGGAAAGATACCTCCATCCTTCACATCAAAGGAAAAGAAAAGACTAATCAAGCAAAGTGCCAGATACTCATGGGTTAATGGAGATTTGTTTTATACTGGTTATGATATGATTATTAGAAGATGCATAAGAGATGATGAAATTCTTGATATATTAAAATATTGCCATGATGAACCTTGTGGTGGCCATTTTGTAGCCAAAAGAACAACATTCAAAATCCTCAGTCTTTGCTATTATTGGCCATCAATTTTTAAATATTCAAAGAAATATGTAAGATGTTGTGACAATTTCCAACGCATGCGTAGACCCACTGCCTCAGATCAGATTCCACTGCAACCTCAAGTACATCTAGAGCCATTTGAAAAATGGACTCTAGATTTTGTTGTAACCATTAATCCACCTTGTAAGGGTAAAAAGTACATCTTAGTATGTACTGACTATGTAACTAAATGGGTTGAAGCAAAGGCACTTGTCAGAGCAACTGAGCAAGCAATTGTCAATTTTCTTTTTGAAGAAATATTTGTCACATATGGAGTGCCTAGGAGAAGTACACCCTACCATCCACAAGCCAATGGCCAGGTGGAGTCTACAAATAAAAATCTAAGGAAATCATCACCAAAATGCTGGAGATGAATAAAAAGGACTAGGAGGATAAGCTCAAGGATTCTCTCTAGGGTTATAGAATCACATGGAAAGATACAACAGGATTTACACCATATCAGCTGGTGTATCGTAAAGAGGTAATGCTACCTACTGAATTTCAAATACACACTTAAAAGTCAGTCGTAGATTTAGATATTGATCTTAATGAGGCTTAAAATGAAAGGATCATGCAATTAAATCAATTGGATGAAATGGGACAACAGGTACTAGAAAGATCAATACTTATGAAAAAAAAAAGGAAGCAATGGCATGACACACACATCAAGAAGGTGACTGGGCTTTACTATTTTATTCAAAATTTAAAGATTATAAAGCCAAGTTTACAACACACTGGATGGGCCCTTAAGAAATTGTTCATGTCTTTGAAAATGGATCAGTAAAACTTAGCACCTTTGACCAAGAAGGAAGAAAATTTATAGTAAATGGACATAGGCTGAAGCTTTATCACAAGCCTATAAGCAAAGAAGATTTCATTCAGACAGTGACATAGCAGAAGGAGGTTGAGATAGTACAGCAATCAGCTGTGATATCTTTACCATAATCATTTCTATTTTTCTTCCAAAAAAAATTAATTTAATTTTTTTTTTTAAGTATATAAAAAATAAAATAAAATAAACAATAAAAAAAATCAAAAAAAAATAAAAGTTTGGATGTGAAAACCAGACTCTGGCACAATCTAAACTATAATTCTTACAGGAAAACCAAGAAATTGGCCAGTAAGAATTCATTTTTTATTTCTGTCAAAGTCATTTGCACTTGCCAATTCTAAATAATGACTTGAGGACAAGTCAATGAATAAGTAGGGGAGAAGGAAAAAGTGAATTTTTCATCTTTTCTTTCATCTCCTCATTTCTAGAATTTCAATAAGCAAGGGATTTGTTTTATTTAATTGATTGATTATTCAAAGAAGGAGATGTTCTAGTTCAAATTAGTAGAGGGACCTGTGCATCATCAAAATATTATCAAAGTCTACAAAGAAATGGCTGAGGGACTCGTTCAAGCAAGATCATATCAGTTCAAAGGTTGCATCAACATGTCTACAAAACCAAGCAAGTCAGAGGCTGCATCAACATGCCTACAAAACCAAGCAAGTCAAATGTTGCATCAACATGTCTGCAAGATTAAACAAGTCAGATTTCAACAAGAAATATCAGAGGGACCTGTTGCATGCTCATTCAAAAAGGGACTTGTTTAAAATAATACATCATACCTACACAAAGCCAACGAGTCAAAGAAGAACTAGTAAAGGACTGTAAGATTTCTTGTTTTAATACTTAAATTTCTATCTTAATTTCAATTTTAAAATAATTAATTTATGGTTAATTACTGACATCAGTTTCATAAAATAAACCTATACAATTACTCTTAAAAAAATCATAGCCTACATTCTATAACCCACATTCTATAGCCTACATTCCATAACCTATACTCCCTTAACCCCTATACAACCTTCATTTTAAACCTCAAACATATTCCACATAAACTAAAGCTTCCTAAACCCTCAAACCTATAACCTATCTCTATACTCCTTTAAACCCTTTTTAAAACCTTAACCTTAACTTCAAATCTATAAGCCTACTCCACATACACTGACAGCCAGTAAAAATGGTCTATAAGGCCTCTCCGCGGCCTTATTAGACATTAGATTTGATACACCGCCATTGTAATGGTCCCATCCTTCGCAGCCAGCAGCATGAAACCACGAACATATCGACTACAATCACAACCATATCAACTGCAACCATGACCATATCAACCACATCAACATCATTCCATGACACAGGCGCAGATTTTGAGGTCTTTCATGCAAAAAGGGTCAGTGTAAATTTTTTTTTTTAAAGAAAAACAAAAGGAGTTTCCAATTTGTTGCATAAGAGAAAGGGTTCTGCCGAGAATTTAGTTGAGGATAGCCACATGCAAGATTTATGCCGGGATACCCTGCTCAGACAGAGGATGAAATATAAGTAACCAGCGCATATAGAAAACACATGGATGTCAGCTCAGAATACTCCAGGAGGAACGCAACAGACCAGGTAATTGTTAAATACCCTGGGTAAAACTTTTTTTTTAAACAGAGCATAAGGAACAGAGGAGTTTATGGCGAATAGGGAAGAACCAGAGAAGTTTGATAGTTCAAAAATAGATGCAATTTAATGTGTTAAAATTTTGAGAGATAAACAAAGGGTTGACATTTTTAGAGAAATTTAATGGACATAATGAAGAAATTACTAGGAAA
Source organism: Pinus albicaulis (assembly GCA_034641835.2). Taxonomy (NCBI): domain Eukaryota; kingdom Viridiplantae; phylum Streptophyta; class Pinopsida; order Pinales; family Pinaceae; genus Pinus; species Pinus albicaulis. Next base: position 16 of record JAXQQM020082020.1, on the reverse strand, counting down.
TTTGCTTCTTCCTTTA